>PTEX01000086.1:180906-209674 GCA_003342815.1 Eudromia elegans | reverse complement strand
CACACGCGTGATGCCCACACCAAAACCTTACCTGGAAACACACAACTGCATTGCTCTTCCATCCCTACCAGGCMTGCTACCCACGCTGTTAAGCTGGAGCAAGGGGTTCAACACTAAAGCAAAACGATGGCCTCAAAACCTTGCATCTCACCCCTGGTGATGCAAGCTGCACCGGGGGTAAAATGGGGTTATCCACATATTTGATCACTTACATTTTCTTTGCAAGCTAAGAGTTATAKAGAGAACAGTAAAGTGGGTCAGAGAAAATGTGAACGTAACTCTGGCAAAGGCGTGCAATTAGGAATACATCATGAACCACAATAAAAGCAATTCTTATGCATTAATGGTACATCAAGCTAATTCAAGAGGGCTAAAATCATTAGGAAGGCATCCTGGGGCAGTACGCAGTCATTACAATACTGTGCTGACAAGAAATATTAAAATAATCATTTCCAATGTCATTGATAAAATCCATTGTGATAAGTAGCAGAGGGAGAAAACCCTAATTAGTGAGGAAATAGGAAGCAAGGCCATGTAATAGTAAGACCTATTTTACTCTTTAAAACCTACTCATTCCCCTAAGAATCTCCTGTTGCAACTATCAAAAGCTAAAAAGGAGTTTATGGAGCACAGAACCTGGAATTTCTTGCATTTCCCAGCAAAACCAGTGGCTGCTCCTGCAGCTCTACCAGCAAGTGGGTAACTTCAAGGTTAAAATCTCCCCTTGTAAGATATTCAATATCCTGCCTCATTTTTGAGGCCAAACTTTTAAAAGAAACTACTAACCACTACCTCACAGCACGTCTCTGCTTAAGAAATTAAGAGTGCTCTCAAGAGATTAAACTGTAAGTCATTCCTGCCACATAGAAACGGAGGCGATTCATCATTATATCATTTTATCATTCTATCACTGTTTCAAAAGGCTAAGAATTGCCCTGACAACTGCTGTTTACAAATCATGGATTTCGGCTTCAAGAAACATCAAAGAATAATTACCTCGAACGCCTAATAGCGTGTTAACTAGGCATGGGAATATATAAAGTGTCACTAGACAAAAATGACATATTAGTGCAGAAGTGTCCACAGTACAAAGTGTGAACATCTCTCACTGCAATCAAGAGTGAACTCATCATTAACTCTAATGACAAAATGTAAGCAATGTATCTTGCATGCTATTAAATAATTAAATATTTTCATAACATTAATCATTTAATTAAATTATTGCTGACATTAATTGTGGGGGAAAAGAGCACAGAAGGCATCACGAACAAAAGTCACACAGATAAAAAAGCCACTACCAGAGCTCTGTGAGCACTTGCAGGGGAAAGAACACGAGCCAGGAAATCAAATCCTCACTCTACATCCAGACAGTAAAACAACCTCCATGGAAATTTCCACTTTCTTTATCTAAAAGGTAGTCTACATCACATTAAAGTAGAAAACCGAAAACAAAAAATTGGGGAAAAAAAGCTTGCAAAAGAGACACTCTGGTGTAAAAACTACTAATATGCTGGTTAAAGAGACAGACTTAAAACCACTTTGTAATTTTAACTGAGAAAGAACAATTATCAGGTGAGGAGAAGAGAGGGGGTGTGGGTAATTGGCCCACAAACTATATACGTATGTATATATATCTAATACACATATAGATAGATATCTAACTGCTCGGACAAATCACTGCATAGCATTTCATTGATTTATAGGAGTTGTTGGCTGTAAAAGTGACTGAAACAAAACCAATCCCCTCCCTGCTGCAGCCACTAGAGCAGGCACACGTTCAAGAAAATATCTCCCTCAAAGTCTATAAGGGAACAGTTCTTCAATGCAAACTAAGGGGTGTGTGGACAACATACCAAAATACTCTAGCAGAAACGCCCACACAAATGGATATCTGAATTCGGAAACATTCCGATATTTACCTTAATCTTTCTCCTAGCGTATAATGTTTATATCATATAATCAAAGCCAAGAATGGATATTCAA
Organism: Eudromia elegans; assembly: GCA_003342815.1. Classification (NCBI taxonomy): domain Eukaryota; kingdom Metazoa; phylum Chordata; class Aves; order Tinamiformes; family Tinamidae; genus Eudromia; species Eudromia elegans. The sequence continues at coordinate 207,691 of PTEX01000086.1, read as the reverse complement.
GTAGCTGCAAGGCATATCTAGAACGAATTTCAAGAGCCCAAAAATGTTCTTAAATAGGTAGGGCAGCTCCAAGTCTTGCACAGAGCTTCATTTCTGGGAGGTTATATGYTGGCAGCATTGACCAAAGCTTCAGAGAGAACTGAGGGGGGAGAAAACATCCTACTAACAGGAATAAAACACCTCTACCTCCTTCACTTGCTATAGGGCATTTTATATGCAGTATCCAGCCTGCAYCATTACATGAGGCTTATAAAAACTGCAGTCATTTTATAAAAGGTGCTAGCACACGAGGCTGTACCTAAGCAGTGTAATGGGTAGGAAATGGTTAACAGCATGTCTTACCACTTCAGGAATCCCTCTTCCCCTGTCTCTCCCACCCTCAGCCCTTCTTTTTCTTTTATTTCCCTCTTGTTTTAAACAATATTTATATCAGTAAGTGGCCTCTACAGTCGGATGCGGCTGCTTTTGATAAGAGATAATTGATTGTATTTGCTCTGGAGAGCATGCGAACACGGGCAGCATCCCCAGTTGTGCTTTCGAGCAAACAGGGGGCTGTTTGCTGAACAGGCAGTCACTTGAGGCACAGCAGAACGTTTGCTTGCAATTTAAAACTTAAAAACACAAAAGTACAGCAATGAGGTGCTGAAGAGCACCCAGTAAGTTAACAAGGTGGCCCTGCACTGCCAGAAATGCCAAGCACTGGCCTGCTCTGTGACCACCGCAGCAACAGTTCCAAGTGGGCAACTGTACTCATTTACATCAGGTGTACGTGGCTGTATTTTGAATTTATGCTGACTGGCAATTGGAGCAAAATAGGGTGCGTGCATTTAAGACGAAGAAGTTTGTGTTTCAGGATGATCACTTTTATTTGCTATTGAATATTCCTGCACTGACTATTTAACCCTGTAACCAGTTACTCCATATTAACATCTCACATCACTCACTCACACCCTCTCATTTAAACAGTGCTAGGAAGGTACTTTTTCCTGCTACAAAAACAAGCAGCAGAAATTGTCAGGAATTGGATTTGGTCCCAGATATGCCCTGCAGCCATAGAACATACATACAGCATCATCCCCAATCCTATTAGTAAATAATGAGGAGCTGGCTGAGGATCATGTAGGTAAAACAAAGCCTTGCTACTACCTACACACTTGACTTACCCTCTTCTACCAGCTACTGACAGTGTCTAGAGACACTAAAAAGCTTATGGGAGGCTTTAGAGTTTTTTTCTGTAGTTGGTTCTTTATTTTTTTTTATTATTTTTCCAGCTGCTCTCTCAAAAGCTCCTTAAGAAAATCAAAACAATCGACTCGAGAAAGATCTAACATCAATAATAATTGGAATATATATAGAAAAAAACCTAGCCATAACTAGTAATCAAAAACAAATATGCTGACAAAAAAAAAAAAGCATTCATATCCAGGAAGGAAAACGTAGCAGGTGACAATGCTGATTTCCACATGTAATTAGCTCAAGAGAAAGCAATTAGCACATTACAGTGTACGATGCTAAAGATTTTGTCTGAAATCCTCCCCCGCAGGATGGTCAGCTATACTCATATTTGCTAYTAAGTGCAGTCCAGTGCAGTTTAGCTCAGTGTTTTCCATTTCAAAGATAGAATGGTTTGACTTTGTTTTTAAGACCAGCCTTTCCCACGCCTCTCAGATGCGTGTCAGCACGGTGCTATCCYGCAGAACTGCACGCACTGCAGATCTCGGGGAAGAAAAGGCAGTGAAAAGAAAACTAAGGAGTCTGGAGGGGAGAGCTGCACATAATCAAGGTTCATAAACACGCAGAATTGTCGCTGCAAAGAGATGCCAGGTTCAAACAAGGAGCAGGCAGGGCTAGAGCGGACGGCAGCACGACCAAGCACACATGGCTGCAGGTTTCCACAAGAGGGTGCCCGACCACCAGCTTTGCACTGCCAAGCCCCAGCCCAGCATCTCCAGCTCCTCCCAGAGGCAACGACAAAAACCAGCATTTCTTTAGCTAAACATTAAACACATGCAAAAGCAGCAACCATCCGAGCGAGACATCAGGAGYTACTTAAACATCAGTGGCAGCATGTTGTGATGGATAAAACAAAGTCATCTTTACCGTCTTGGAAGACCCTCTCCACGTTGAGCCCGTAGGTAGCGCAGGTTTCGTAGTAAGTGCATCTCTTGAGATCGTTGGACAACTTCCTCGCTCTGGCGTCGTCTATTACACGAGGGTTACTGGAACTTATGGCATCTGCAGCAAAAGCAGAAGAATACACAGTCAAACGTAACTAAAAAAACCCCTTAAAACTACAGACTTAAGCACAATCCAAGAGATTCATAGAATTTTTGGAAAAAAAATCAACAGGGGAAATTAAATATTTCATACTTCTCTGCAYGTGCTACTTTTCAGGCATGCCTTTAATTGCACTGTCTAGAGTTTACCTGTAGGAGTTAAGAAAATTTATATGGGGAAAACCAAGCCAGTTGGCTTATATACATATAAGCCAATTCCCAGCAGTGRTTGATATTATCCACCTCTTCCTACTTATCCCCTGCTCAGCTCCCCCACGGTCAAAGAAATGCTAGGAAATAGAGGAGATGAGTTTGCTTTCCCACACACACACACTCAGAGTCAAAATCTCTGCATTTCCTAGGTTAGGAAACACTCCCTAATTGCCTTTTAGTTTCCTTGAGAGCAGAGCAACGGTCCTCAGCAAAGCAAACACCTCTCTGGCAGCACTGGATTGGAGATTCCTCTATGCTGACATGATCATTTACCAGCTGGTGCTATTGCTGCATCCCAGTATGATCCAAGCAAAACAGAGGGGTTTAAAAAGCTCCATCTTCATTTATTMATTTTAATATACAGCAGCAGAGGGCGCTGATGACATTTAAACCAGGACTGAAGGGCAAAGCAGCAGCATCGCTGGGAGAAGCCGGGCTGCCCGGGGCATCGTTGCCCCTGGCTTCACCTTCCACATCACATCTGACAGCACCTCGGGGGCCCACTCGAGCTCCAGCATTTTGGAGGTTGACCCACAGACCCTCTCCAGAACAACACTTCAGTAACAAATTAAACAACAAACATTTAAGTTTCGCTTATGCAGTTTAACACTCATTAATATCTAAAAGCTTTATTTTCCTCCTAGGGTACCTCCAAAATTACATAGTATTTCTTCTTCCTAGCTGCATTAACAAACAGCCTCTTGCATCTCCGCTGCAACGAAAGACGCACTTGGAAAACCAAACTCACTTTCAGTAATAAACAGAAAACCAAAACCCAGAGGGCCACAAATGCAGAAATAACCACACCTCAACCGCCTCCCCGCTCTCGTCTTCCAAGCACGGTCCGACAGCACGGCCCTTTCAAGCGGCGCGCTCGTTTCTGCTTTTGGCCGCCGTTTCTGCTCTCCTAGGAGTTTCTCTGCCCGCTTCCCCTTTCGGTTCCCATGGGCCGTTTCCGCCGCGCGCTCCCCGTCGCTGCACGCGGCGCGGGGCTGCTCCTGCTGCTCCCATGCGGATCGGTTCCCTCCCGGCCGAGCAACCGCAGCACGGACCCGTGAGCGCAGGGTCAGCGCCGCGCCAGGACGCAGCCCCCGGTGACTTCCCCTTGCCACGTTCYGCCGGGTAAGGGCTGGCACAAGCTGCTGCTTGGGACCGGGCTTTGGAACAAGCGAGCAGGGGTTCATTTCAGGTTCCATTTCCAGCTAGTGCAAGAACTGATCCAGATCAGCACTGCCAAGGTCCCATCAGCATCCCATGGGTAAATCCYGTGGGGATTTCTCTTCCATTTTAAAGCAATACCTGCAATCCCAAGTGTCAAAACAGCAGAAACAGCTTTGCCCAATACCTGCCAGTTTAGCCACAACCTGCCAGCATCAGAGGGATGTCAGGAGCAAAGCAAGAGGAGAAAACCCATTGCCACCCCTGTGGGGCCATGGAAGTACATATGGAAGTACATCTGTAGGGAAGGTGGGCATCAGGAGCACACTTACCCTGCGTTCCCACTAGTACCATGGGGATTTCACTAGTGTTACGATAGTTGGCCATACGGCTGTAGTAGTGGTAAACAGTCTGGAAGCTGATTTCATCTTCCAAGCTGAAGACAAATATAACGGCATCCACCCACATGGCAAACTGCAGGAAAACAAGAGAAACAGAAGCAGCATATGGTGAAAAAAAGACACCGGAAAAATCAAAAATAAAAAGATCACCTTACACTGACAGGAAACAGAAATACACGTTACAGAAACTTTATTAGCAATGAAAGCCCAACGGTCAAGTTGTGTTATATTGGTCACCAAACAATGACTCAACAGTCCTCATTGTGCCAAGTGGGGTCTGGAAGAAAATGAGTTTTGTTTTTTGTTTTTTTTTTTTTTTTTAAAAAAAACTCCTGTATTCAACTCTTCCTTCAATATACGACACTATAGGCCCAGCTACTACCAGTGTTAATTGATTTTGGTTCAGAGAAAAATAAAAGACGAGAGAAAAATAAAGGACCAGAGACCGAGATTTCCATACAACTAAAAAACATTTATTTCTAGGCATAGGAATGCCTCATTTACTGTGTTATTTCCCCACCTTTTCATGCATATTCACTGATGCTCCTGTTAGTACCAGGGCCAATCGAACGGCTGTGGTTTTACAAGCATGACTAATATCATCTTCATCAAYGTTCAAAAAAAGCGGGTTTTGAACTTCCAGTTATTGACTTGATGAACACCTCAGCTGGCCGAGCTGTACCGAGTACCTTGTTCAGCCTTCAGGGTGCAAGCAAATGATGTTCCCTTGGCACCAGTAATCCAGTACGAGACACCCACACAAAGTACAGCTTTAGCAGCCGTGCAAAAGAAAGTTTTATCTAACAAGTGAAGATAATTTAAGCACATTTAACATAAGAGCAAACTTCCTTCCATAGTTACAGCCCAAAGGAGACTCAGTTAGGCTCAACCTCACCGCTCTCCTGTTTCCCCAAGTAATTTAATTCCTACCCAAACAGTGGGAATGAGGAGGAATTGGAATGAAACTAGTTTCAGTCCTCCGTATTCATGCTCTTCATTATATTAGATGTCTATATTCACAGAGTGTTTTGAATAGCTCAAACCAAACACTACGTCATCTCTCGTGGTTATAGCATCGTAGCAGCAAAACATTCTTGGAGGCTTTCAAGACAGCTGGGAGAGGAATYCTCTTGGAGGTAAAGACCTGCCTGTTTTTATACAAAATAGATGCTGGCAAAATAAGGTCAGCTACCTGCTATTTAATTTCAGCTGTTAAAACCAGAAGATCTAACCAAAATTACTGAAGGGAATATCATCAGGGAGGGCTTGCTCTTCGATTTAACTTCAACATTTCTAAAAATTACTTATTTTAACCCAAGTTTAAACCTCATGAATACCTGACCGGTCAAAATAAAAGCTAAAGGACTTGTGAAAAACATGCACTCCGTAGAAAGCCTACGATGCCTTATTTCAGACTAATTCACTTCAAGTTGTATTGTGCAGGGAAGCGCTTGAGGCAAAAGAGATTGCTCAGTTTTGCACACAATCCATCTCCAGCCTCGCAACTGTGATTAAATCCATTTTTTCTCCCCAGACAAGTCCAAACAAAGCCAAGTCATAAAGAAAAGCTCTAAAACCCCAAGAAATAACTTGTGGCAGAGCTGTATAGTTCAGCTATGGCATTAATTGGGCTTTCCAGGAGAAGGACATTGCACATATAATAGATGACAGCAAGAGCTAACACCAAACCCTGCATGCAAAATAAAATATCTACGATCACAAGTGTAGCATGGGGCAAGAAKGCGACCGCGTTGGCCAGCGCAGTTAGCTAGGTCTCAGTACTTGAAATGAGCTATTTGCAAGTTCTTCCCATTTTTCATCAATTTCATACTGGATGAAAAAGATGACTGAGGGGGTCTTTTGGTGAGGTTTTTGCCCCTTCCTTGGCACTGGAAAGGGAGGACAAGCTGAGCTCTCTGTTGCAGCCTTCTCAGTGCTCCAGAAAGGAAGTCACCATCCGAAAACGCTCTCGGCCCCGATGCTGATGCAGGTCAAGTGCTGCAGTTCGCCTTAGTGCTTGTGGTTGTATCCCCCAGCTCAATCTCCACACAAACAAAGAAAGGTTGGATCAAATATTGCAGCAAAATATAAACTTAAGGCTAAAAATAACCCTTTCTATACCATAAAACAGGTCCATGCTTTTCTTCAGATCAGGTCCCTTTGGTGTTATGCAGTTATAAGTGATCATGAACGCAGGATTAAGTCGTTTATTCTAGGAATTAACACACATACACAAAAAAAATCTTGCTGAAAACACCCAGAATGTGAAATTACACCRAATATATTTTGAAAAGCACTTGCATGTGAAGCACCTCTTCTGAGAAGTGCAATAGTATCTAACAGAAGCCCCTCTACGTCTTTCCATGGTCCCTATCTGTAGAGGTGCAAACGTGGCAGCAGGAGCAGAAGGTAACAAAGAACCTCAGATTCACCTAGCACGCAAAGGCAGCACATTGCCCATTCAAATCAGCTCTGCAGGAAATGCAATTCTTTAGGCACCAAGATACTTAGATTCATGAATACACCTCTAGTCTTTGGGGTTCCCCCTCTGCCCCCAATGAATATTCTATAAGCACTGAGCCTTGGAAACCGTTGAGCTTGAGCCAAATTCTTCACGGCCGACAACAGCACAGTTCATTTAAGCTCCGGCCTCACCCGGCTGCAGATGTGCCAGCGACACTAAGCTTTTGTTTTTGCTCTTCCTTCCTTCCAGGATGTCGCGCTGGGTCTCCGGTTCCTCTACCTCCTTTCTCCCCTCCTTTGTGCCACCACCTTCCTCCAGGCTCCAAAAGCCTCCTGCAGCGCAGAGCAGAACGGAGGCCCGGAGCACAAGCTGCTACCGCTGGCACTCCTCCTGCTCAGCTGTTTGGCAGCAGCACAGGTCTCACTGCGAGGCCTTCTCGGAAGCTGCTCTGATGCTACGGAGCTGAGCACACGCTCCAGGGACCTCGCTGATGCCCACGTAGGAGAGGGATGGGGCAAACCAGGACGGCTGAGGAGCAGGACCTCCCGCAGGCRGGTAGTCTTCTCCACGGCAAACCCTGCACACAGCAGGGAAGTTGCCTCCGATGAGATGAAGCAGCAGTCTTCAATACACAGACACCACTCCAGCACCTTAAGGTGGTGCTGAGCTGCAGCTTGGAACATCGAGGCTTAGGAGACCACAGGAAAAGGGGGAAAGCAAAACAAAACACGGAACACATATTCGTACACAAATTGCTTTGCATTTACCTACTGTTTGAGGACCTAGGCATTCAAACACCTTAGGAATCCTAAGTCTGCGACATGCAATTTTCTTGTYACTKGAAGCATCTTCTAGTCCTGAAATTWGGCRKYGAMTCTAAAGCACSCTCATATCTTTTATTACTTACTTTGCATTGTAATTGAAACCACAAGTATTTTCTCAACAAAACACTTCTCACCTGAGGGAAATACATATATATTACCACCTGGAAAAGCAGGACCGAGGGAAGAACAGAGCAAAGCAAGTTTTCTTAAAAGGAAGGTTCAGATACATTAAAAAATGGGACCAAGGTAAAGCTCTATACGCAATGCTCACCTGTGCCTCTGGAGGGCCCCCTTCATCTCTGATGAGCAGCAGATAGCTTTGTCCATCAACCACTATCTCCTTCTTGAATCTCCCACCTGTCACACAAAGTAACTCATTACAGGAGAAAAAAGGACAAAACACAAAGCAGAAAAAGGCTTCGCTTGGGGAAAAAAAAGAGCTCTTAAGATCTTTCCACACGTGCATAAAACACGGTGAATATAAGACAAGCCACTACACTCCAGCATAGAAATTATTAAAGAAAAGCCAAASCAAATATTTTCAGACCATTAATGGAAAAAAAAAATGCCAATTGCATTAGAAATGTTAATTTTCATCTTATGGGTATTTGGTTTTGATACACGTTTAAAGATGGTCTTTTGCTGTTTGGGATAACTGTGAGAAAGAGTCTCTAAAAACGCTAACGTTCTGTTGTAGGCAACAGAAACACCACGGGTCAGAASTAAAATAAATTTCCTATACGCCTTAGGTTTTCCTCAAGAGAAGCCCAGCTCTTAACATACATACACAATGTTATGAAAATGGAACTTCTACTTTCACAAACCACAGTTAGGGGAAAATACTAGACACATGTTAGACAAAAAAACTACATGGCGGTCCCTCCAGAGAGATGCTTTGAACTTCTAAGAGATGTGGCACCAAAGGGCGAATTAAGGACTCGGTTTGGAGAAGGAGATTAAGAGAAGAGCAGAACGGATCCTCGATCGACATCCTAGTCCTGTTTTGCTATAGGAAGACGGGGGTTACTCAGTGCTTGTGCAGAGCAGAGGATGGGCGCCCAACGCAGGGAGCTGGACRGGACCTGCACACGAGCCGTGCGTTTCCCTCGGGCCGTCCAAGCAGCCACGCGGAGCACAACCCAAGGGCACACAACAGGGATGGCTCCTCCAGGGCTCTGCGGGCACCGTGCTCGTGCTCTTTCTAAAGCACATTTAGGCCTTCTGCGATGGCTGAGCCAGGATTAGCCAGCTTGGCTTGCTTGAGTCTTGAGGCTGGATTTATGCTCTGCTAGAACTGAAGGCCTTCTCATCTCAGCCAATAAGTCCCCAAAGCCCTGAGGTCTGTACAGCTCACACCCTCCATTTAGCCTCCCATGTGAATTTCCAGCCTAAGATAAAACATATCTATTAGCTAACATTAAGCTTATCTTTTAAAAAAAAATATATATGGCTTATTTGTAGTTTTATTTCAACCCAACTCCCCAACTATGCTTACTTCAACACTTACCATGCCAGCAAAATCAACACACTTACAAACTTGACAGCAGAAGGGGCCATTCTCAGCTCCACCAAGCAGCTCCTAAGCACTAAGCCAGCACATACAGGCTAGCCGTGCCCTCAAATACCCCATTACTACTAACCTACTAACATCAAACCCGCTTAGATCCATCAACCCCTAGCCCGGTCATTACAGTAGGTTTCAAATCAAATCTACTCAACAGTTCAGCTATATGCAAAAATAAGAAGGTTTAAAAGCCTTTCATGGTTCATATAAGACATCAAAACAAGATTTTGTTTATTTTAAATTTACTCTATTATGAACAGCTATGAGGCACTCACATGGGGCCATTAAGACAGCCACATTTTTTATCATTCTAGTGTACACAATAGTAGCAGCATGTATTTACAGATTTTTCATCAAGAAAGAAGCAAATGCCACTTGGACTTCCAAGATAAGGGGGAGAAAATAAATATTAATAGTGAAGATGAAAAGAGGAAGATTAAAAAAAAAATCTGAGAGGACGCTAGCCTTAGCTCTCAGAAAAYTAGTTTTCTATTAGTCAAATAACTCTTCCTATTCCTATAGAATAACTTTGTCAATTGCTTGTATCAGCTTCATAATGAAGCTATTAAATAAAACTAATGACTTAATGCATAGCCCTCCAGAGACACACATTATGCTTTAAGTAACAATTGAAAGGCAGTATATATATTTTAATTCAAGAGTGAATATTTTGCATAATTGCCTTTTTCAGCTTCTTTTTTCTGAGCCCTGGAACTTCGCATGGCTGTTTATAAAACACCACGAACTGAAATGATATTTAAGCCCCATGCCCTCATCTCCCCCCTGTCAATAGGTTGCCTTTCAAACCTCGCCGCGTGTTCATGCCCGGCCCTCGGAGCCACAAAGCAGCTCCACGCAAGGCAAAATAAAAKGCATAAGCAGAGGACTGCAAAAAGACCCACGACTATAATATTAAAATATATATGCAGATCACAAATATCGACAGCGAGATGAGATTAGAGAGACTTCAAGGTCACTAACACAGCAAATTGATTATTTTCGAGGAAGCAGCTGAGAGGAGCACTATGTTTAACAAACCCAGTGTAAAGTCCTCCAAGCGCTCTGCTCATGTATGGAGCCACATTAAGCCTCCAGCTCACATACCTGTTCCTTGCCTTCCCCCAGAACACSGAGCCTGAAATTCACTACAGCGAGAACGTGTTTTTATTCCCACTATTAAATCTAAATAACCCACTGCACCGCTATGCCGAGACGCGTCACGTTGGAAGAGCAGCACTGCAGGGTACAAGCATGCGTTGAATTTCAACCCATCAAAGCAGCAGCTTTCCCCTAAAGCAGCGTGTGCTTGTTACCTGCTCCGTGCATTAGTTTCCATCGCTTCCTTCGCATCGCTCCACGCTTTCCTCTTGCACATAAACGCTGCTGCGAGCGCTCGGTGACAAACACCCTCCCCACTCAAACCTCTGAGCAGAGAAAAATCATTTATTTAATGCCTTGGTTTTCTCCTACTTAACATCCTCCTCAGCCCCTCAGGCTTATATGGTCTAATTTTGATTTACTAGARATGTCCTTGATACTTGTGCTCCTCTAAAGTCCTCTGACATAATTTTTGTTTTAAATTCTTAACTCAAAGCACAAAAAAAACTACGCTCCTAGATTCCTTATACGTGCAAAGAAAACCAATRGTCGAGCATCATGACTGGCAATTGATGTGGTCAGTTCAAACGTTTTATCAGTTCCCAAGTGAAGGGAAAAAACAAAAAAATGTCTTGTCTCAAAGCCAGTTTTACCAGAAACATCTTCCCCTCCTTACACCCCATCCCAGCCAGCCTAAAGGAGACTGKAATGRGAAAGACTCAACMAACTAATRCTGCCCYACTCAATTCCTAAAGTAGGAAAATGTAACCTCAACAMSACTTGTGGTCTTTTCTCCCTTCTTARAGAAAATGTGCACAAACATGAAAARRGAATGTWCAAAAAACACTCAAAATAATATACCCATATGCACGTGCTCTCCTTTGAGGGTTTCCTTTTTAGTTTGTCTTTAAGCATCTTGTGATCAAGTAGTTCAAATCTGATAACCCCCAAAATCAACGCGTCCAAAAGGATGCCCTAGATTTGCGGTCAAAAGAAACACACAAAAMCGCCAACATCTTGAAACCCAACAGCAGATCCCCGCTCATCCTCCCTAGACAAAACCGTTCATGCAAATTTGAGATAAAAGCAAGATGCATCCCTGATAATTTGCGTTCCTGCAACATTRGAGAGTCCTCATCTAGAGGGTATCACAGGATCTGGTGCTACACAGGAGAGGCATTAAAAAAACCAAAACTACACCAATATCAAGCATTGACACAGCAAAATATAGTAATGTGTGTACCTAGAGAAAACCATGGATTTCTGCCACTGTATACAAAGATATGTGACGGTCCTGCAGATATTTACAGTCATAAGATTCCTAACTTGGATGACATAAGAACTCTGTCGTGGACTTGACGAGCCCTGACATGACCCATCCCCAGGGCAGGGAATCAACGGTGACGCTATGGCAGCTCTCTGAAGGTGGCTCTAACACAGCACTGCACTAGCAAAAGGGATTTGGGGAATTTGTAAAGCATTGCAGGGCCTTAAGGGAGGAAAAAAATGACACATCAGCTGGTCCGAACRCTTTGCCACCACTCCAATAGAAGTCAAGAGGTGTCTCATGGCTGCAGAATGTCACTGTATTTTTTTATAAACATCTGCATATGTGACGGAGGCGCAGGTACCAGCTAGGCTGAGGACACCGAAAGCAGAGAAACGACCTTTGTAATTTAAAGCAGCAGCTCAGAGCAGCAGCGAGGAGTCCCAAGGCAGGGCGCGGGGCTTTGTTCTGCTCCCGTCAGCCTCGTGACACGCGCGGCTTTTTAATGAGGGAATTGCGCGTCTCCCCCGTGTACCTGCCAGAAGGAAACAAAGGCGGCTGGGCAGGCCGGCCCGCAGCGCTGACGGGCGGGCCGATCGCTCCCGCTGCCTCCTAACAGGCACGTCACAGCACAGGGATGCTGCAGGACGCGACGTGCCATCAGCGGCCCAACCGTATTTACTTGCACCGTCAGTTTCGTGTTTGTGGCTATGGAGAACGGTACGCCAGCGAATATCCCAGGGAAGCCTCTCCTGCCAGGCAAGCGCAGCTGGAAAACTGTCAGGAAACGCGGCGATCGCTACCGAAACAGCTCTGCGTGGAAACGCAGCTTTGACCAGCAAAGAGCTGAACAGATCTGATGCRTTAGCCATGCAGCAAGCCTGACTTAAACCTAGCACCAACGAGAGCAGCAGGCTGAAGGAGTCAGCAGAAGCTCGTTAAGCTCATTGCAATGCACGKCACCCTGCAAAGGCCAGTGCCTTGGATCAGCAGGAATAAAATATAGTCCTTTGGTGACGACGGACGCAGATTTTAAACTTCTCAYGTGTTTTTACTCAAAGGCTTTGGGTATTGTGAATCTTCTGTTGCAGAGATGGAAACCTTCGTGTGCAGAATTAGCTAGTTAGGAAAGCCCGGCYGCCTCTTCCTCCTGCTGATAACTGTTTCACTGAGTAATTGCTCATTGAAGCAGCTACTGATTTTCATACTGTATCCTCAGGCTCAACTTCATTTGCCAGGCTCTTTATTCAAGTAAATTGCCACAGGGATGAAGTTATTTAGCCATATGAGCAAAATAAATTTGGGGGTTTGGCCATATGACAGATAAGTGCAGCAGCTGAACGTCTAACCATAACTACGGGGGCAGGGGAGGAGCGTGTGGGGACATCAAAGGAGAGAAGATAAGACTGAGACAGCCATAAAAGCCTCTATTTTGGATTTGAAATGACAGAGTATTTTGACAACTGGGATGATTAGTCTTAAAAATGGAGATTCCCTCAGCTTTTTTTATTATTATTAATAATAGATGGTATTGCCATGAACACAGGTTCCTCTTAAGGGAAGCACATGCAGAAATTCCTCATTCCCTTAGCTCACACACACGTTATCTTGGGACCAAACACACGGAAATGGTTTGTCAAACTCAGGGAAGACCAAAGCTCACAAAACCTTCTGCAAGTAAAGAGAGGCCTGGAAGGACGACTGCAGCAGTCCAGTAAAACCACTCAGGTGCCATACCTGAGCATCCCTTGCTGTAACTTACAAATAATAAATTCAAGAATTGCTGCAGCAGCAGCTTCCTGACCAAGCACGAYGGAAGCAGCACAGCAACCTTGACCAAGCTCTTGCAGACCCATCATCTGCTTCTGACAAGCAGGTTTAACTCCTGTTTCAGAAGAGGCAGGGGGATAATTCTGAGCTCCATGTAGCACACAACCAACGAGTGCCCAGATCTGCACCAGAGAGGTCGGAACCAAACGTATTGCTGCCGAGCACCTCAACTCTTTCCATGCTACAGAGTAATAGTAATTCAGGCGCAAGTTTTGTTTCTAACYCCTAAGCCAGCTCCTTCATAAATGAGTGACAAAGCACGTGCACGTATATCTAACTTGTTGATGATCCTTATCCCATTTTTCAAGCCACCGCCAGCAAAGCAAGGCCTATCCACAAGCACAAAACATTACATAATCTTGGAGTTATGCAATTAATACAYAGCGCAACTGTCAAGGAAGCACTAATATATCTTCCACGAATTCCATGGAAATAACTTTGCAGGTCTTGCCTGCTGGAGTTTTGGCAGCAGTTCCAAGCTACGGTGACATCTAAATCTAACTGAGACACGTTCATTGAAGTACCTGCAGTACTGCCACAGAGMGCCACATTTGATGGGTTCCCATAACCTGGTGGTGCTTTTCTAAACACTTTAGCTACTTAGAATGAAACATAAAACTATTGCTTCCATTTATCTCAAGCAGTTGCCTATACACAGGGTAAAATCAGCTGTATTTTCACTATAAAGCTTCTGGTTGTCTGTAGGATATTGTTTGCAAGGCATTTAGAGAAGCAAAGTGATATCAAACTATTGTAGTGTAGGTGCACAAGGAGAGAAAAGCCACACTGTGCTCAAATGAGTCGCCAAAGCCTTGACACCAAAGCAAGCTCCTGCAGGACTTTCAAGCCTCACGCAAGTATTTTTATTAGTTACCTGTAATATAGAAGGAATAYGACATTAAATTAGCAGATAATGAAGTAGGAGGGACTGCAATCACATCAGAAGATTGGATTAGACTTCAACATGACCCTAACAAATGGAAAAAACAGTGTGGCAAAAACCAGAAGACATCTTAGCAGGGCAAATGGCAAGTTCTGCACCTAAGCAGGACCAACGGGCTGCAGGTGGCCAACCTCAGCACTGCACAAGCAGCTAGGARGAGAGAAGACTTCAAGTTTCCTGGTACAGAATAACCTATTGATCCCATTCCGGGGCAAAGACTAGACTTTACAGCTGCTTCTGTTCTCATTTTACTATGATCCTAGATAAAACCAGAMACACAGAGCTTGACTCAGTCATTAAAATTCAGAATATAAACAGTGGGGTCGATAGTCCAAAAAAGGCGGTGACCAACAGAGGTGGAATCTGGGAAGCAGGAATACGACATCGGAAAAGAGACTGCTGAAGAGAAGGCAGGAATAACTTGTTGTTGAGAAATACTAATGGAGAAGGAAATTAAAAGCCCCAGTGCAGAACACCACCGAGGCAGAGGGCTGCAGGGTGTGAATGAGCCTAAGCTGCACCAATTTCAGAGTGGCAATGAATCACACCAGGAACTTTGTCCTCTTTTTCCTTTTCTTGCAAGTGTCACTGAGAGTAGTGGCAGGCAATTTCCCTTCTCCTCATTTTCATGTTTGTATGAAACCCAAAACTAAATTATACCATGGTAACATAGCCTCATGAAAGCTCTCTAGCCGCTTCTGCTGTGATGAATCCAAGATGCAGCGTTAATTAGTACCTTCCTGCTAACTGCTATCATGCACATCTTAACATTTAGCCCTTTTAGGCAAAAGCATTCATATTTAAAGCATCACAATTATTTTTTTGCAAAAACACCAGAATAAAGCCTGCCACTTTTCAAGTGGATCWTTGAAAGAACCTAATTGTCTTCCTTCCCCAAAGAAGCATAACCCCAACCCATAACACTTCCAAATGCAAGGAGCAGGTTTGGGATGTAGCCCTAAGGGCTCTATGCAGAATTTTAAGCGTCTGAAACATCTCAGCTGATGGTCTTACCATGTGGTAAAACATTCGAGCTCTGGGCAGCCGAGTTTCCCCCCCCAAGACCCTTCCACTAACAAAATATTAGACGCTTGTTAACTTGGCRTAATGAAGAAACACATTTCCATCAGCCATTAACTGCACATAAACAACTGCAAAAACATTGGCACAAACGAGCCGGGCACAYGTGTTGCAAGCATGCCTGTTCTTCCATGTTTCATTCCCACAAAAAACATTTCTGACGGTGTAAAGTGGGGGGCAAAACCCAGCAGGAATTGGCAAGGAACTACCCACACTGGCATTCACTGCAGTGCCTTGTCGCAGCGCCCCTCTCAATGCTGCCAGCAACGCTCTTGCTATCCAAAGACCTACAGCAAATTCCCCAAGTCATTAAAACCCACCGTTATGATCTGCAATGGTTTTTTAGCCTGAACGGTGTTTCCCAAGCTGCTGCTTTTGTTCCTCATACTTTAACATTCCTCCTGACGTCACGTCCTCTCAACATAGGGCAAATTCATAGACTTTAGCGGGGCAGGGCCACGAACGCCAGATGTTCAAGCTCAACCTGACAAAAACAGCTCTTGAAGAGGAATATGCAGAGAAACCTTAAAAGCAATGCCTAGTYAAACATTAAAATTTAAAATACAAAAAGGTATTTTTACACTTTCATGTCTCAATACCTAGTTACAAGATAGGAAACCAGGTACTTCTGACAGCTTTTTTAAAACTTGCTCTTGACCTTTCTGGTTTATTTTATTGACAGCAGGTGCAGACACATCACACCCACTAATTGCATATATGCTGTAAGTCTAATTTTAAAAGCTTAGGGTTTTTTTTCCCCAAGCCAGCTGCAGACAGACAACTGAATGCAGTAATCAGGCTCTCTGGACAGGCCAAGATACTACTTTAGCAGCCACCTACCTATATCTTCAATCTGCTTTTTCAAGCTTAAAATGTTTACATTAAAATAGTATTTTGCATACAAGAAAGTACCTTACAAAATTGAATTCCATAACTTCAGATACCTTAGTTCTTTAATACTGCAATGGCTTAAAGGGAAATGAAATTGGTTTAGGATGTATTCCCTCTTCCAGGATATCAGCCGGTTCAGCTGAGCGTTCACAAAGCTTCTACCTTGCAACTGAACATATAAGTCATCCTTTGCCAACACCCGCTCAGCATCTCATTGCACAAGTTAAACTCCAAAAATGCACGGATCCAACACACATTCAAACAAAACACAGCCTATGTAGCCAAGAGAAGCCTAAAATGTAACTGCTAAAAGCATAAGTTTCAGGCTGGTGCGTGGGAGGTTTTCTGTTTTTTCCCTTTTACTATCAAGCCTTTCTTGTTTTTTTTTTATTTTTATTTTTTTAAACTTTGGTTATAACCAGCCTCTATGCTACCTGTCCTTTCATTACAGTATTTCTCTGCCAAGAGTTAACCCTGAAGTTAAAACTGGACCTTCACTAGCTGCAATTAAACTATAAATTGCCTGAACACAAGTAATTATAGTCAGGTCTGCTAAGAAAAGCAGGACAAAACAACTATTAGCATCTCAGGTGTCCAGAGACACTTTTGTTTGTTCGTTTCTTAATCACCTCCCAAAATTGTCCAAAGAGGAGACTAGGCCTTACATTGCACAGCAGCATAGCGTGCCTTACAGTTAAAGATCCATGCTCCATAAGTATTGCACTGAACACTTCTCAATGCCATAGTGACAYTGCCCAGATTTCCAAACAAGATTTSCAGCTATMGGCACCTAATGTCAAGCYGTAGCACTGCAAATATAAATGGAAGACTCTAAAAGCAGCTGCATTGAGAAAAATAGGTTGCCCATTTAAAGGTTTCACTGTATGCAGCCAAGCGTAATGTTTTGGTACTTTGTCCAAGCAACAGAAATAGCTCAACTCATATTTTTGTCACTAAAAAATTGCTGCCATGGAAGCTAAATGCATCAAATGAGTTACTCTCCTCTTTCAAGAAAAAGGATGCAGCTCAGCAGCAGTGGGAGCTTAGTAAATGCTGTCTAAAAGGATGCATCTGGACATCTCAGAGAACAGACCTTTCAGATGGTCGCAGTTGTCCTTAATATTTTCTTTTTGCAGGCTCAGGGACCGTCACAGATGAGGACATATCCTCAAGCAGGCAGTGCACAACACCCAGAGCTGGCCCCACAACCACAAGCTGCAGCTATTCTCACCCTGAGGATCCCAGAGCCTTTTTGCTGGCCAGACCTAAGGAGAACTGCCTCCTTGCAAGCATCTATGGTTCATCCTATTCTTGCCTATAGGGAAAGCCAGCACTCAGCAGCACCAAGCTGATATTCTCTCCCTCCATCCCTTTTCCTCCTCCRTCACGGTATGGCAATGTGGGAGACCAGATGAGCAAGGACCCCTGGAGCAAGTGTAAGACATAATAACAGGTATAAATCTAAATTGGAGGGTTTATCTGGTAGAGGAGCCTGTTAGATGGGCACAAATCCTACAGACATCGGTCTTCAAAACCTTTSAGTACTTGAGCTTCGCTGCATTCAAGACATCTTCACCCTCAAGGCACACAACCTAAAAGGGAAGCTCCCGTCCAGGAAACTGCTGCTTCAGCATTTCTCCCCAGGAAAGAGCAAATCCTCACTTCTTCCTTTAATTAACATAGTTCCTTATTTGCGCAACACTTTAAACGGCAGCCAGCTTGACTGCTGCAACAGAGACCTTTTCAAAGGCTCCTCTAAACCGCACTGCTCGTCTCGGGGGGATGAGAGGAAGGGGAAGGGAGAGAAGGGAGGGCTGGCGACCGGAGATTTCAGAACACAAACACTTTTATGCTAAGACTGAAAGGCTCTAAAAACCCAGGAGAACCGACTGCAGCTTTACTTTAACAATGATCAGGAGGAAAAGACAAGGGTGTCCTTTCATAGCTGCCTATCAGTCTGAAGCAACAGCTTAACAAAATAAGAAAACGGCCAGTGCTGCTATTATAGTCGCATGAAAGGCAAGGAACTTGAAGATTTTGAAACCCCAAAGTCATGTCTAAAGTCATAGTTGTCTTCCACACCCAAGAGCTATTCAGGTTCCACAGATGCAAACAATTCTTGGTGCCCAGAACTGTACGAAGCTTGTGAAATGCTGCAGCACAGGTTTGAAGGCAACACGGGAGACCTCAGCCCGAGCGCTCTGATGGGTGTGAGAGCCAACTGGTTTAGAGGAATGGGGTTGCTAGGTCTGTGGTGCTATTTTGGACTGCTGTGCACCTGCAATTCCTGCAAAGTCTCGCTGCGCAAGCTATGTGCAAAGCCTTGCAAGTTGGGCAATGATTTTAGGAACYGCCAGAATAGCAGAGGTGAAAAAGGAGGGAAGTTTCTAAGAAAAAGCACTAAGTATGTACTCGGAGAACAAATTTTGCTGCAATTTTCTTAAGCTTCAGAAAGAAAATAGAGCCGAGAAAAACTAGATCTTTTCTTTTAACTCATAAAAGATAAAATTTGCAYGGTTAGTGAAAGCAGCTTCTAGCTCTTTCCTTGTTCCTACAGCTTTGAAAAGCTTTAACCAGCTAAAAATAATGAAAAAAAAGAATTTATTACTTTAGGAACCTAATCGCCAGCAGGAGGAATAATTAAACCTTTCTTACATAGGAACTACAGGAAGAAAAGGAAAAAATCAGCCTGTTACGAAAGGAAAAGGTTATCCAATTCTGCAGTAGCTCCCATGCTCTATTTAACAGAGGATTGTGATCCCCATYTCATTACTTCATCTCCCAGCACCTGAAGGTAAAAGGACAATGTCAAAACACGGCATTCGCTTCCTGGCTTGCTTGTCTAAACACATGATTTAACATAAAGACGATTCGCATTTTGCTTTGGTTCAAGAGAACAATTTTTGCCTTCTTCACCGTGCCCAGTTAATGGAAACATCCCATGTGTTTTCCTCAGAAAGAAGTCAGCTGAAAGGATCGAAATGACGACACTTCTCCTTTTTTAGTATATGTATTTTTGTGAGAGTCTATGGCCAGATTAAAAAAGCTAATCAGGAGAAAGTTAAAAAGCAAAGTGATACTGATGACACCTAAAGAAACAGTTTGCAGATATAATAAACTGAATAACAGGGATACCAAAACGAACCRAATATCTAAATTTCTTAAAAATACTCGAATAACCCAAACTGTTAGTCTACTTAAGTATAGAAGATTGCCACTAAATATCAAGTCTCAGAGCTAGCAGAAAAAAAATAAACAAAACCCCCAAATATCCCCTCACAGACAAAAAATAAACCGAAATAATAACTGCATCCATTAGGGTCTTCACGGGCATGCTAGAGAGGTGTGCAAAGGCCTTGAATGCACGTCCATGTTAATTCAGGCCTCTGTGGCTCTAAAACATCAAAAAGCCCTGGCACTCGTTACTGTTGTGAAATTTAATTCACCTTGGTCTACCAAGTCCTCCAACTCCCCACACACCGCCTTTCATCACGTCCCTGGAGGCAGAACTGAACTTTAGATGGTTGAAAAATACACCAGGCTGCATGTAAACCTCATGGGAGGCTTTACAACACTGGTTTCAGCTACATTAGAAAGCAAACACCCCAACACAGCAACGCACACCGATGACTCCTTCATAACTGTTTTTCTTCTGCTTGCTTGGGACGTTTACTAAAGCAATCTGTGATCTTTTGCATGTATTCTATTATAAATTGCTCACTTTCTAGCATTGTTAGAGTAAACGTGCAAGTGTTGCCATTGAGAACTCGGGTCGTGTTAGGGCAGTATATCCACGCCTTTCCATACGAAGCACACCCAATTTAAAGATGTATTCTACAGCAGCAAAGCCATGTGCATGTCAGATGGGCACGGAAAGAGTCTAAAATCCATTCCCTCTGCCAGTGTCATTTATCTCAAGAGAAAATAAAAGTTTTCACATTTCAATGTTACTAGAGTCTAAAGATGTTAATTAATTAGCAAGTGAGATTCATTACGACCAGAAATAAAAGTCCAGCCAAACAAGCATGATGAACAACCCTTCCACACTTGGATGGTACACAATCCTTCCTCTTGGGGGCTGGGGTGGCGCGCAGAAGGGGCAGTCGCCTTGTCCTGTGCTAAAGAAACGAGCTGAAGGAAGCATGAAACCATCTGGACATACTTAAGGTTCATTGACTGGCACGCTGCAGCTACCTTGAAGGCTTGAGGGGGGATCTGGCACTTGTCTAGCTCAGGGCAGCCTTCGTGGYAACAGGAGCCCTGTAGAAGGCAAGGGAAAGCAGCGGCAGCAGCCCCTGGTTGCAAGCACCATCCTCACATGAAGGACACATCAGTCACCTCCCAATTAGATACTGTTTGATGTCTGACAAATACCAGCTAAGATGTTGTGCTGATAATAAGCCAAAGTCTGTCAGCATTTTTTTTTCTAAATTAGACAAGAAATCTCAGTCAATACTTGGCATACGTATTACTCTACCCAACTTAAACATATGCATTTTGAAGACCTCAAAAGGGACAAAAGGAAGATTGACACTGGTCTCCAACGCAAACATAGTGTCTGCACAGCTACAGTGCCATGTAGAAGGCCAAATCACAAGGTTCACACTCCAATGCACCAGAACCAGCTGCACTGGAGCCTTGGGTTCTACAGAAGAGCAGGGTGCAGAAACAAAACACAGCCACAAATAATTTCTGTGGATATTTACTCAGGATAAACTAGGTGGGTGATATTATACAGTTTTATTTCCTGCTAACTTAATTAGAAACCTTGACCCTATCGCTTACAAGGTGAATTAGAGCACTTAATTATTTCAGTTTTTCTGCTAATAATGAACGGGAATGGTGTCATTAGTGAAGCTTGTCAGCTACACTTATGTGCTATTTGACATTGCTTTGGTAACCTAATTCTTCCAGCATAAACAGTCTGAATGTCACTCAAGTACTGTAAATAAAAAGTCTTGAAGACAAAAGGGACAGATGGCAACACTCACAAGGAGCACCAATGTGAAATATTCACAGCATAGCAGCAGAGCACTGTTAACTGCAGATAACCAAGCCATTCAGGTCTCACAAGAATAAACAAAATATTTTCAGTTTATGAGATGAGGGGGAAAAGATCAGGAGAGATGCAGATTATTTTTCTCTGGGCACTTGTTGCATTCCGTTGATACACTTAACTATATTCTTTTATCTCTTGCTATCAGCATAGAGAAGCAGCAGGCAATAACACCATCTACCACCTTCTCCATCAGATGAGCAAACTGTTGTTCTATGCCCAATAGTCAAACTAAGATGTAGCTGTCAGTAGCCTCAGATATTGCCCACGGTTCCAGTTCGGAACAAAAGCTTTTAACTTGAGGGTATTGACTGGAGGACTTCACTACTACTGCAGTTACATTTTAACAGCCTTTTTCATCCCTTTCCCTCTCCTCCCATTTTAATTTAAAAAATGTTAAAATGTCAGATACTGTGCTCAATAACTTCCTTTGGTAAGAGTTAATTGGAAACAAATGTTACCATAGATGCATGAAGCTACAAACTACTGAAGAAAAGACAACTACAGCAAGGGACAAAAACAGTGAGATGTACTAAAGACTTGAAATCAAAAGGAAACAAATCAAGATGATACACAGAACGAGGGAACAACGCTCAAGTACAACAACTGTGCCTTCTGCCTCTTCAAAACAAGAGCTGCCATGAGGAGAATGTATAGTTACCTGCATCCATATCTGCAAAGAATGGAACAGCCAGTAAGGAAAAGAAGGAACCAGAAATTCAGTGTCTCAGAATTGGATTTAGAAGTTCATAAGGAGAATAAAATAAATCAAGAAAGTATTTAATGTAAGATAAACCTCAGTAAGGTTCTATGATTTTTGTTGGTTTGTTCAAGCTATAAGCGTAGATTATTGTTAAATTCTGAATCCTTTTTGGGTACAAATTAACTTCTCAGTGGCATAAAAATATTCTTTTTAAAAAATACAAGCCCAAATTTATTTATGGTAAACAAAGAGCAATTTTAATACAGCTCAGGCTTTCGGGCCCGAGCCAAAACAAAATGAAGCATCACAAAATGAAGGGTCCAGTACCATAAAAACCCAGTGCAAGATGCAGCAAGCACTTTCAGTATCAGCACTACTCAGGGCAGTAATGTCTCAATACGTGACTAAGGAAGCTTCCCACATGGGTAAATAATGGACTGGAAAGCATTTAAGGGTGCTCAGTGGTTACAGAGAAGTTATACTCATTGCCTATACTTATCTTCAGTTTGGAGATCATTAAAGCAAAACCACAGTTCTCTATTCACATAGTGAAAAAGCAAAACCGATTCTTTACAAATTCATTTCTGCACGACTAAGAACAAATAAGGGGGTGCAATCTAGGAAAAAAACCCACTAGAATCAGCATGCTGTTACTGATCCGCATTCGCGCGTACCTTCAGGGGACTCCTCCTGGACATAGGTGCCAGTCAGGTACCGGTGTACGAGTGCAGACTTGCCACTTGCCAGATTACCCACAATTCCCTGGAAAAGAAAAAAAAAAAAAAGAAATAAATTGCAGGTCAGTGCACCCAAAAGCAGCACATTCAGGCAAAAACTTGACATTGTTAAAGAAAGTCTTGAAGGAAGAACCCCAGAGAGGAGAAAAAGCTCAAAATTTGCCAGCAGACAAGAGTACCTGTTTGAAAACTACGCTACAAAAGAGAAGAATATACATGGTAACACAAAGAAGCCAAGATCAGTTTATGTTTGCAGAATTCCTGTTGGCAGAATTCCTCTTTTCATCTCGCTCCCCATGTTAATTAAGAACATCAGACAAGATATTGGCTTTATGGTAGAAAACTCTCTCCTGCTGGAGAATGCACCAAAATAAATACATCACTACATCTTAACATTGGAAAACATCTCTGCATAGCATCCATCTCGTGATTCACATGGGCTCCTGAAGCACATGTGTCACATACGTGGCCATACAAATATGGATTTTGGCCTATCTGCTACATCTCGTTAGTCTCTTACTTGACCAGTTGGTTTCACAAGGAGCTTAAAGCTCACTGCCATCCATGCCACAAGAGCTGCATCAGGAACACTTGTATAACCTGGCAATCAGGTATAAGCAAACAGACTTCAAGCATACATGATCTTTCCTATTAAGTTGGTTTACTAAGCATTTCTTTTAAAGAAAGACAGAAAACATAGCTCAGCACCCAAAGAATTTTCTTCTCTGAGGTGCTCAAATGCCCAAAACACCAAGGTCTGTCAATTCTGTGTTTAGTAGGGTTACTCTTTTTGAAGGTGGGGAGTTGATGAGCAAGCCTGGTTGAATTATTCCCACAGTAACAAGCACAGTAACAAGGCATCACTCTCCAGCCACGGTCTCGTGTCCCTGAATGATGCCATCCCTGTTGATTTGTCCCTGGGCTGCCCATCAACCAAAGGTAGACTGACACATGCAGCAAGCAAGATCCAAGGTCTCAACATCTGCCCTGATTTGCACAGGTGAGGGTAGGAGTTGGAGATCATCCCTTATCCATGCTTCAAATAAATGCCTTCTTTCCTTGCTTAGTTGTCATCTGCCAATACAGATTTCCCCAAAGAACAGAGCTGAGATCCTGCTTTTGAGGGAGATCAGAATTGCATTTAGTTCTCCTTTTACACACAATTCAGTTGACCCTCTTCTACGGATCTGTCTTGGATCTAACCAAAAAGTTGAGAAAAAAGCTCCCCATGAGCTACATAATTCAGCGGACAGCTTGTCCTAAGTTTGCCAGAGATATGCAGCATGTTCAAGTTATACACTAATGCACACATTGCTTCATTTTCTTAATCTTAAATGCTGACATGAGCTATCTTTCTTATTAAAAATCGCTTAAACCAATGAGTTAAGAGTCAAAATACCGGGTGAAGGGAGGATGAAGCAGTCTTTAAAGGGAAACATTGCAATCAGGAGAGTGTCAAGGCAGCAGCAGGAAGGATGCCTGCTTTCTCTCTGGCTGAGCTACAAGGAATAGCTCACCAAGTCACCTCTGCAGCCAATAAACTCTCCCTCCATTTTGTGTCAGCAAGACAAAAGAAGTTTGTCTACTCATAACTACTCATCCTCACCTACATAAAATGTTAAACTTTGTAGTTCCTAGGCAAAAGACCACCATGATGAACAAGAACTGCAATAAGACCAAAGGTTTTTCATCCCTCTTTTCACCCAGCAAGTAAATCATAAATTCTGGGTTTATTTTCTCCAGTTTCCAAAGAGATCTACTTAACTGCTCGCTAGTTGCCCGTTTGCCTCTGTGGTGACCCTAGCAATGTACTATAGTCCTTACTGCATGCAGGGTCATTCCTGGGATGAAGGCAGCTGAGCCTCCCATTCCCAGGCAACTTCATCCCCTGTAGTTGTATATTGTGATACTGTGTAGTTTAGACCAAAAAAGGCAAGGAAACTGAAAATCTCATCTCTGAATCAGTAGATTAAACACACCACTTAGGGTGTCTCCTCTGTAGATAAATAGTCTGCGACCAGGCTAAGACCCTTTGAGTACCATAATTCCTGAAAAAATAGAAGACAAGCAAACTTCATGTAGGTTTACTAGGAAAAGAGCAGTAGAAAAGAGAACTTGGTATTTTCACTTTAGGAACAGGAGCAGCAAGATATGGATCTAGACTGAGAAACCATTTCACCGACACATGCACCAGACCTAGCGCGGGAAGTTCCACAGCCATCAGCATGACGTGCACAGCTCTTGAAGACAGCCGAGCAGCTGCTCTTCCCCAGCTGGCCTAGCACGCTCTTGACCATAATATACGTCTTGGTAAGTAAGGCACTTTCCTGGGGGAGAATTTAACTAGCAGAAAAGCATACGCTTCTGAAAAATCTGAAATAAATCAAGCCCAGCATGCATTACTAAAAAATAAACAGAGGACTACCATAAAAATGAAATACTACCTTCAGTGTAAAGGCCGCCCAGATTCTATGAAGATGACAGGCTCTCCCACAAAGCTACTAACCATCCTTTATTTTTTTTTCTTTCCCCTTTTTTTCCTTTTTTTTTTTTTTTTAAACACACAGTACATTTCACTCGAGCAGCTAGAAGAGGGGCAGTTCCATAAACTTGCACCATTAACCATCATCTTGCATCACTAAGCTTCCATCTACGCTACCGCACTTAAAAGTGACAGAGGAAAACCCTCCTACTTCCATTCTGCCCAAAGCAATGTCCTCAACACAGCTACAAGCTGCGAGTGGCTCAACTGGACTTCCAAATGCCTCATTTTTATTCAGCATGACAACAAAAATCCCGAGCTCTTCCACATGGGCATCAACCCCTCTGCACGTGGAGAACCAAGAATTTCCAATCGAGTCCACCCGTCTGCCCTGCCAGAGCACAAGCTCATGGCCACAGCTGGCACCATTCATTTCAGTAATTTGCAGGGGTATGATTTAATTAACAGGTTTGTAATGGCAAGTCTTCTTTTATCCACGAGTCTAAATTGAAGCCTTGGACAGCAACTTTGAGGCTCATGTATGCTGACCACTTAATATCAGTTCTCTCCAGCAGCTGCCCAGAAGTTGATGTTCACACAGCAGGAGGGCAGGATGCCTAAGACAAGTATCCACACCACGCAGCCTTGGTACCCCAACACCTCTGGAACTTCTCTCCACTGCTCTGCACCAGTTTGCTGTCTGCATTACAACACAGACCCTTCAGCCTTGGTCTCATCCGCAAGACTTAAGTTTATCACTGGGTGCTGTGCTTGGCATTCTGGGGAAGGGGACAGGACGAAAGGAACCCTCCACAGACCAGTGGTCCATATGCAGCCAGCACCTTCCAAGTCCATTTATAACACACTTTCTGCAAATACCCCTTCCAATTGACGCCATCAGCTAAACTAAGTCGGGCCACTCCTGTGTCATGTAGCTCTCTATCCACAGACTATTTCTTTTCTACCTACCTTGTGCACTGCTAAAAAGTGAGCAGCAGCAGAACTCCAGTTATCACAAAGCTGTTTCAATTTAAATGCCATTCTGATATGCACATGTCACGCTAAACCTGACCCGTGCTTTCTCTCATCTCCTCAAACACTATAATCAACTAAGATTTGCAAAAAAATGGCATTTACCACATGAAACCAGACTAATGAAGCATGGCCCCAGCTGTCTGTTTCTTAAATTGCCATGGTTTTGTTCAATTCACTCTGCCACTCATGGGAGGAAAGGATGCTCGAGTTGGAGCAGCTCTTACAGCTGCGGTAGGACAACAGAGGCGATTCAAGCAGCAGAGGATCTGCTGCCTTATGACCATCTGCTCCAGGTATTGCAAAGAAATTCCCAAGTATGGCATCCTGGATGCTTTAAGGGTTTTCATAGATTTTTAGAAACTAAACGTGGACTTCCATATGGTGAAGGATGTGATCTCAGCAGCTTTGTGCTAGCTTGACAAGCTGCCTGTTTAACAACTCTTACTAAGAAGTTTCAGCCCACATTGCCAGGCTCAGTTGCTGATTTTTAAAATGGCAACTTCAGGAAATGCCCTCAATTCTACTTCTGGAGTCCTTTCGACTTGTCTTCTGCTTWTATGTGAAAGCTTTAGACAAGAAAGAGCTTCTGTAAGCAACTGCTAAGCCACTTAATTCTTACACTAAGATGTAGTTTCTGAGTGGCTCAGTTGGACTTCCAAATGCCCCATTTTTATTCAGCATGCCAACAAAAATCCTGAGATAAACAAAGTGCAACCAACCTCCCCCCATCACCAGACAGTATCTTTACTTTAGATTAAAAAAA
>PTEX01000086.1:148017-180886 GCA_003342815.1 Eudromia elegans | reverse complement strand
AAAAAAAAAAAAAAAAAAAGGAGAAAATGTATTTAGTCCCTGAAGAAATAGTGAAAATTACTACAAGGAGATAAAAGGAGCTTTAGATATTGTATTTAGCTTCAGAGATCATCTGCCAACTTACTCCGCAAATAGTGCAAGATCACTCAGAAGAGTGTGCTGGGAAGTTGTCTAAACTAAGCAAACAAGTTGAAACAGAAATAAAATACAAAAGCGGACCTTTGAAGCATGTTTATGAGCAGCAAGAGATGCAAAAGCTTCATACAGAGTTTTGTTGAAGAAAATTATTTCGCTTTTCAAAAAAAAAGAGTCTCTTTCTACATCTCCCCCCACCCCGCCTCTAAGTGGAGGAAACCCCCGAAGGTTGTTCATACTTGTGCATGGTGTCTTGAGAAGGTTTTTCAGAGATAAAACTCAATATCAACTCACCACTTTGAGCTCCGGTACAGATCGGCTTAGCGTCCATTCCTGGCTATTTACAAAGGCATCTGTAAAAGCAGACAATATTCAGAGTCAGTTCAATGGCATTTAACRGCCAGTTCCTCAAAAACATCTAAAATCCATGATTACATTCAAACTTAAGATTGGTAGTTCAACGTTCAACATGCTTGGATTTTGGTAAGTCATAAAAATTCAAGAATCCCAGAAACAATCATACTACAGAATGAGCCTGCTCTCTATGGCAAGTCTATGTACATTATCTCCATGGGCATTAACAAGGCTAAAAGCTGATTACAATCCTTTTGCACTATGGAAAACGCTCCTCTCCTGCTCTGCTCAGAGGTGGATTGCTTCCCATACACCATGATACAATTTTTGCTCTACAAAAGCCACTGTGGGTTGCTCAGCACACTAAACATCAATGCCTGCAATGACTAGCATTGGTAGTAGCTTCTCCACCCATSTAAGTGAGAAAATAGGTTTATTCTGGAAACATGCTATTTTCTATCATGCACCCTACTAAACAGCTGCAACTGCAATTACTAGATTCAGTGGCAACTTCCACAGCCAAGAAAGAAATAATATTGGTTTATTCCAGAAATGGGCTATTTTGCAGTACTGTGACAATCATGGAGCAAAYCACATCTGTTTAAGAGACTGAGTGACTTCTGTCAAGCAGGATTAAAGAACAGGGAAAAGCAAGACCCAATTTTCCTACTTGTAATAACATTTTTTCCCTTTCTGTAAAGGCCTAGCCAGCTGAAAGCAGAGAGATGCCCTGTTACAGCTACAGATTCAAACAACACGACTCTAAACCATGATTTAACATTTTCCAAAACAACACAAAACTGATTACAAGATTATCACTAGGTTTCACATTCACCRCATCCTCCCACCAAGCAGATTACAACTTGACCGCAATTAAACAGCGTCGAGAACGTGCCAGGATAACGGAGCCAATTCCCAGGATTACAGTAAATAGGAGGTCACACGTAACGCCTGAAGCTGTGTGTAAGGAACCGCTTTCAAAACCTCCGTTTGCTCCTGGACAATTTGGAACGGCAGAGGTTATTTCATTATCTCTTCCAGCGCAGAACAGAACATGCAAGGGATTTTCATCTCCAAAATGTATCCTTAGCAACCTAAGGGACCATCAGCTGTAAGGAAGATTTCCCACCGCCTTAAGGAAAAAAAAAGCCATCTCAAAGCAAACTTATTTTGCAATTTTCTCCTCTTTCCCCCATCAGGTATATTATTTTTGTGATTGCCAAGACCTACTAGCCACCAACTGGGGAACACTGGCTAYCTTGCATAACCCATCTCTTTGTATTTCAGCTACAAATAGTGATGTGAGTGTGCTGGCTATTTACATCAAGAACACTGTAGAAAAATGAAGTCTTTTAGTGCATCGTAGCTTACAGCCATCTCTCACTAACTCCCAGAAAACAAAAGAAAAAGGTTTCTATGAAGATGCCCTGAAAACTGCTGCTCTGCTGGGTCACGCTGCCTCCTCCCTTCTGCTTTATCCACTGCTATGTAACAGAAAGAAGGAAAAATACATCAAGTTGGAGCACTAACCTGCATTTGAAGAGCCAATTGGACTAGGATGGTTTGAATCCAAGATCAAGAAAAAAAAATGTTTTGTTCACTAAGGTTAAAAATAGACAGCAAAAGTTCAGGTCAATTTTTTAGTTTTCCAGATGGAAGAGAAAGTATCACCAGCATTAGGTTCACCTGAAATTATCTAAGATGATTAAGAAAAAGCTCCAGTCCCGGGCCTGTATCAACGACCCTGAATGACCAGCTAGAAAACCCAGGCCTCTTCTGTTAGATCCAGCTCTGACCCATGGGCAGCACAGAATKCATTCTGCTACAACCTCGTGTTTGTTAACTAATTTATCTGTTCAGAGTTGACTAAAGCAAACACAGCCTGAGGGTTTTTGTTTTGCTTCGCTCCCATGAGAGGGAGCAGCATTCCTTATACTATATGTATTGTTTACAAGAGGAAAAGCCAAGGATTACTACASACACTCTGGATAAGCAAACTACACGTTTTAGACATGCTTAAACCGCACATGAAACAATCACTGGGTGAAAAAGGTCTTGAAAATGCTACAAGGGGGTGAAAAACGAGCAGCGCTTGGAAGTTATCACCTCCTCTTCAGCTTAGAAGCTGTCTGGGTCCAAGATGCAGACAAGTGTTTGTCAAATATTATCACTGTCTCAGACAGACTCCAAGCCAAGAGAGAGAGGAGACCAGTGAGGATGGCAAAAAATGAGCAGGGCTTTAAGAGCTGGGGCAGGGAGGAAAAAAAATCAAGAGCAAATACACATGCCTCCCTTGTCACAGTACTCTTCTACCAAAACGTTCCTGGCTTTTAAGTTATTTGGTGCAGGTGGGATATACTGCTTCCTTCAGAGCTTGGGAAGCCAGCACTGCATCTCCCTTCAAGCAGGGATGGGCAGTGGCTCTTGGTGGAGACGTGCCACGATTATCCTGTGGAAATGGGCCAGCRTGCAGCTGAACTGCACCCAGGGTGGAGGTACCTGACCCGAGTACTGACCTGAGTACCTGAGTACTGCCCCCTTACAGCCAAAGGGATATATCCAATAACAAGAGACTAGGAGATTGGAAGCCACCCGTGCAGCCTCAGAACACCAGAGGCTCCTCCACYTCTTTGCAGAAGCAAAAATAGGACTCCACACCACAGAGAAACACTTGTCTTGAGCCACAAGAGTTGGGGAGAGTCTTCCCATAGGACACCCAGCCCCAAACAAGCCAGTGATGCAGCGTTTTCATGAGGAACACAGCCCAACAGACCTGCTCCAGAAACCTCCTAATGAAGGCTAGCAGTTTTGCACCCAGGAGACTCTTTCCTTCRAGTATGTGGTGGAAGATGTCAGAAGACAACAGGGGAAACACGAGTGCCTCAGTGACTGTGGCTGCGGGATGGCCTGGTTGACTCCCCTTCCGATCATGAAGGTGCAGCCCTGTCACACAGGCAATGTGGTGGCCTTCCTCGAGTCCCARCACTCCTGCACGAGCCCCAGAGCTGCTGTGAGCATCTCAGCTCTGCTCTGGATGCCCATCCGAGGCACTACGAAGCAGGGGCATYCCCATCTAGCTTTGCCCTGACAGGGAATGGTCAATGCCCTCGGTTCCGCTCTGAGCAATTTTTGATTTGGGGAGCAGCAGCAAACTCCCTCTAACTCGACCATGAAATGAAAGGGCTGAACACACTAAAAATAACCAAAACAAACAAAGAAAACACCCACCCCACAGTTCCCTGCTGCACAAAGCCTTTCCTGAAGGCATAAAGCACAGGTGTCCKCATAGAGACTTCTGCAATTTAATCTACTCTCTGTCTATAGCTACAGGACAACAAGAGTCACCACGTGCCCGGCAGCTCGACAGTCCTGGACAATGAGGGTTACTTGTGGAAACAGCCAAAGACTCTGTTATTCCAAATACATCAAAACTTGCAAGTGCTGATTTATATTTYGTCTCTTTTGTGTTTAATCACTTCTCCCCTCCCAGCAAAGACAAACTAACCAGCACTTGCCAATCTGTTGCTTTTCATTTCCACTTTTTTTTTCCCCCCATAAAATGCATTAGTTAGTTTATAACTAYGCTAAAAGCCTCCGCATCATAACACCACATTATAGCAGAGCTAACACTTAAAAGCCACATCTTAGCACGGAAAGAACTTAAAAGATCAGATCCAGAAAAACTTGTTAAGACCAAGACCATGAAACAATTTTTACTAGATTTTAATTACACACAASTGCATGGCAGATGCAAGCAAGCCCCTGTTCCTCTCTGCAACCCAAACACCAAGCTTCATTTACCCTTTATACCGCTGCTCCAAAACTCTCCTCCCACACAATTAATTGCACTAGAACTGTTTAATTTATCCTATTAGTCTCAGACTAAAGACCCACCCTGTTTTGGACATAACAGGGCTGAATCAAAGAGAAGCTCAGACTTTCTTCAAACACGTCAAACTGAAGGATCTTGTTTTCARTTTGCTACAATAGAGTTTGACAGCTTGGACAAAGTTGAAGGATCTCCACCATAAACTGAGTTTATATTTAACAGACTAGAGAGTAACATGGTTTAACACATTAGACTCACGTTAGACCTTTGCAAAGGTAACCAGGACTTCAGAATCCTGAAGCTATTTTCTAAATATTAACCTTAATTTAGTAAGATCTTTGCATTGCAAACATATAAAGCAGGTAGAAGAAGCAATGAGAGGTTAAATTTCCAAATGCCAAGGGGCTGAAGAAACAAAGCAGAAAGAGGGAGAAATAACCTTCTAGGCAGAATGAGTTATTTCATTCTACAATCTATTTGTTCCTTCAGTTCATCGAGATACATGAAGAGTGCAACATCCTTTCAAAACACTCTCAGCTACCAAGTACCTCCAAAAAGGTAAACACAAGCATTTCAGCTCTAAGCCACCTAATCTAATAAAGGAAGTCTAGTAAAACTAAGTCGACAAGGTGTTGAACTACCTGAYGTCTGGCTACCTTCTCCCGCTTGCTGTGCAAGCTGGAGGGACTGCACCTACATACCAGCTCAATGAAAAATAAACAATCTATTAGCAATAAGCAACAACACAGCCACAGGGCTTTGGGCGTTGTTGTTGCCACTGTTCTTCAAGCAATTAGCATGACATGAAGAATCCCAAAGAGGAACACTCCTAAACCTTCATCACCAAAAAAGCAATGCTTTGCAAAAACATCAGCCTTAGGACTTACAGGACTTAAAGATGTGCTGTGCTAAGGGAGGGAAGGATTAAGCACTGTCCACTCTTAAAACGTAATAAAGCCACTTGCCCAACAGAGATATTTTGAGTCCATTTTCCAGCACCTCCTCTATTACAAGAGAGCAATACTTATGGTGCAGAAGTGAAATCTAGAAGGCTAAGTTTATATTCTCTTCTAAATATGCCGTGTTTATAATTTCCTCCTTAAGCTGCAAGGACGTTTGATTTGGAAATGTTTAGAACAAACCCAATTTCACCTAAATCATCTCACTAGTTAACACAAGTTTCATGATTAACATGATCTAAGACTTCATTAGCAGAAAGACCAAAACTTAACATTTATTTTAACGGAGAAGAAAGGCTACAAGTTTATACACAAACTATCTGGCATCAGCAGGGGAAGGGTAAATTCAACGTACGTGGTCTACTCTGTCCCTTCTGTCTCAGACAGCCTACCCAGATAACTAGCCACATCACTAACTTATGCTCTTCYAGTACTTAACATTGCAGTGCATAACACTTCTCCAGTTCCTCATTACTATGCAGCTGGTTATCACACTTTAATGGTTTAAAGCACTGGAAAAGCTGAGCATTTCATGGCAAACAAGCTTCCCATTTTTAAAAAAGCTAAAGTTTCGTGATTCCATAAGCTCTCTTCAGTTGGCAATGAAACAACAGCAAGTCTTTCACCTTCTTTCCATGTCTTCCCCTTCCATCCCCTTTTTAACTTTTATTAGCCCATCTATGAGCTAATCACCCCTCCTCAGTATAATTTACATTGGCAAGCTTACAAGGAATAATGAATTACAATTA
The DNA here is from genome assembly GCA_003342815.1 of Eudromia elegans. Classification (NCBI taxonomy): domain Eukaryota; kingdom Metazoa; phylum Chordata; class Aves; order Tinamiformes; family Tinamidae; genus Eudromia; species Eudromia elegans. The sequence continues at coordinate 174,860 of PTEX01000086.1, read as the reverse complement.
AAACCAGAAGACATCACGAAGCAGCATCTGGTCTCTAGCRAAAAGCCAGTGATGAACAGAGCGTGGTTGGCACGAGCGTTCAAGCACCTCAACAACCCATTTACTCCTTTGAGTACGCACATCTCAAGACGTGGTGATTTATGCTGTTTTAATCCCCAARCCCAAGGAAGTTGGGGTGAAAAGGCCAAATGCTTGCAGACTGCTTGCACAACAAATAGGCTTGGGGATGTGGGATTTGAGCGTTTGTTATAAATAAAAACTTTACGACCAAAGCATGACCATGAGCTATTGGATACAAAACTGCAGCATGCCTTGCACAACTTGAGGAATATGCAAACTTGCAGTGCTCAGGAAGGAAAATACCCACTACTGAGTGTTGACTTAAACATATTGGAACAGATTTGCATAGTAAATAGAACCACATGTATGAAGCTGGTCAACCGGTGACTTGTTTGCATTACTTTGTGACTCTGGAATTCAAGTGAACTCAACTTTCACAACCATAGGCTGTATATACAGAAGGGATGACTTTGTCAATAATTAATCACAGTTGTATGTCCCATTTAACTCCTGCATCAACAATCAAAAGCTTCAAATATGTATGGCTGTCAATCACCCTTTCTACAATGAGCCCTAAARCAATATTTTAAGTAGCACTTTCTTAACCAAATGTACTTTTCATAGAATACCTCCTTTTTCCTGGGGCCCACTTACATATCTTAGTGTTTAAGTAGAAACTACTGCGAGTTCCTTCAWTTTTTCCAAAATCTGCTTCAGCCAAAGAACTTTCTTTCTCATTTTCAAAATTAAGTGCACGTTCCACAAGGCATGTGGGACTTCGAGAGAGGGTCCAGCGTAGAGCAACTAAGATGATTAAGGGACTCGAGCTTCTATCTTATGAGGAAAGACTAGGGTTGCTGAGCCCACGTAGCCTGGAGAAGAGAAGACTGGGAAGAGATTTGATCAACATGTACAAATATCTGACAGGAGAACATAGAGAGGATGAGACCAAACTCTTTTCAGTGGTGGCCAGTGACAGGACAAGAATAGGTACAAACTGAAACACAGGAGGTTCCATGTCCACATGAGGAAGAACTCCTTTACAGCGAGGGTGACAGAGCCCTGGCACAGGCTGCCCAGAGAGGCTGTGGAGTCTCCTTCTCCGGAGATCTTCCAAACGCACCTGGATGTCACCCTGTGCCCCGTGCTCCAGGTGCCCTTGCTTGAGCAGGGGCRTTGGACTASATGATCTACAGAGGTCCCTTCCAACCTCAACCATTCTGTTACAGTATAACAGGCAGACATCCCAATGGTGCTGGATGGTTTCACCTTTGTCTACATAGTCATGCTCAGAATATATATATTTTTAAATTTTCCTCTCCTAAACCAATATTAGTGACTAATGACCACATAAATATTAACAAGACAATACTATTAAAAGACCTAGTATTTAAATCATAAATGAARAACTCTGAAGTTTTATAATAAATATAGAAAAAGCCACAGGAAAACCCTGTTCTTTTCTGTTTATTCCATTTCACTCCACACTGTAACTYTGAAGTCGCCCCACCATTTAGCACACAAGACTTCACTGACAGTTTCGTTACAAGTGGTTTGATTCACTTCCTGATGTTTCCACGGACTTGCTGGTCAAAAATCGGAAATAAAAACCAGAGATGTTGGGTGTATAGAAAACCACGAGGGTTTTGGTCTGGGCTGGCATTAGCATTTGGCTGTGAGCAAGCTCCTGAAGCCATCAGCTGGGGAAAGCACACCAATTTCATCACCAGCTTKGGATGAAGACCCAGGTGAGGCGAGAGGGACAGATGCTACAATTTCCAAGCGTCTGAACTCTAGGAACCTCATGCCCCCATGTTGCAACAGTAGCAGAATAGCAAGACAGGCCACATATTAAACATTTGTGATTAGAGTTTATTAAACCTACACCACCCTGTTATTTTTCCCAATCCTCCCATTAAACACACAAGCCAACAAAATCTGTCTGCTGATTAATACCCCGAACTGCCAAATCTCATTACAGCACCCTACAGCCCACCATCAGCACAGCAACCATCAAGCCAGTAACAGCAGCCCAGGCATCTGCCAATGCACTAAATCTCAAACTCATCCAATATATTGCACACCCGCTTGTTCCCCTAACCTTATTTTGTCCTTTATTATCATTGAGACATTTCACCCTTGCCTATTATCTTAAACCAAAGCCCGAGGAGCTCACCGATCAGCTAAAGGGGATGAAAACCTAAGTRCAAACCTGTCTAAAAGGAGGAGAGAACAAAGAGCAGGCAGGTTCTGTGCAGAAGGATGCAAAGAGGCTTAAATCTTCCCCACTTCTTGGCAAGTGCTTAAGAGCCTCCCTCAGGCTATCCCAAAGTCCCTTTCCCGTCCTTTTAAAGGAGGGAAAATGAGAGAGAGGGAGGGGTAGYGGGAAGAGTGCCAAGCGATTTCTCCCATAGAACCTCTGAAAATCTTTTTATTTTTGATAGCAGCCCTTAAAATAAGTGAATGAGGATAAAGTACCAAGAACTGCATCATAACCCAATTCCCACCCCCCTGCTCTCCCCAAATAATTTCTGCATTACAAGCAGTGCTGAGAAATACTCCCTACCTTGAAGGAAAAGCCTGGAACTGAACAGGTACAGAAGGCATGCACACGAGTTACCATTTGCCCACAAAGCAGTATATAAAAATCACACATCTCTTTTTGGAGTCTCATCAAAGGAGCTTTTTCAGAGCCTATTTCCCAGGGCTCGTGTGCTAATTCTCTCAACAAAGCAGGAAAACACGCAACTTTGGATTCGAGAGCTCCAATGTTAATAAAATGTGCATTTTTCAGAATAGAGGTAATCCCTCAACACACATTTTCTCCCACTCAGCCTGCAGCATTTTTAAGTCAAAGCAGCAACGCTTCAACTCCAACATAGTCGAGCAGAAAAATATTTTGACGTTGCTATTTTTAACTGTTGCATAAAATAGCATTGGAAGAGTCCATCACATTCCGAAAGGTCCTTTTAGTCTACCAGTGCTTTGCCTTCATCCTGCACCTGCTTAAAAAACAGTCCCCTTTTGCCGCGGCACTTCTTTACTTATATATTGAAGTTTGCCCACAAATGTTAACAATATCTATGATGCTATTAAGGAGTTTTTAATAATAACATCCTAGATCAGAAATGGAGGAACACTTTTTTCCTTTCTACTCGCTCATTTTGGGACAGGGCACGATGGCACAGACTGTTAAACAGAGACATCTTTTTGCATGGCTTTTTTTGACAGCCTGATTATAAATCACTTGTGCATCTTTAAAGCAGCCAAAGAAAGTAGCTGGGTTTTGGTGGTGGTGCTTGTCTTGTGTTTTTGCATTGCAATACCCCAAACACTGTGATTTTTCCTTGCCAAGCTGAAGTGTCCTTTATCCCCCTTATGCGGTTTACCCAAAGCTGCCCTGCAGACCCTTCTGCCAACCCAGCACACATGAATATCAGAGCTCACACTTAATTAGTGTGATGATTAATACAAAGGCTACATAAGTCACGGAATTTGCCATAGCACCGTCATACCAAGGTCTGCTCTCAAAGCAAAAAAAAAGGCTAAGCAAAAAAAGGCTAAGCAAAAGCACATCAACCCATAGCAGTTACTTGCATTATCAGGCAACATGAAGGCACCAGAATGGTTCAGCTGTGCACTCAAAAACTGTTTTCTAAATGAAAACCCTGACAGTAGTTTGGTTCTCTGATTAGCACATAGATGCACGGTGACAAGCCAATTACAGCCCCAAAACTAARGGAAATTTTGTGAACTGTCAGGCTCGCCCAGTTTGCCTGCTTCTCCTGGTGCTGACAGGAGACTCAAATCCCAAGAGCTCTTATAGGTCCACTAAGAGGTTTATGGCAGCCACGTTTTTCACTGGCAATGCCTAATTGCTAATTATAAAGAGGGAAACTGCTAGGCTTCATTGCTTTAAAGCACCAGGCACCTCAGTGGAAACTCATTAGAGCATTAACTATATTCAACACGCGAAAAAAAAAAAATGCCCTGTAACCGAGAACTGTATTAAATAGATATTTAGGTCAAAGACAAAATCCATCTTCCAATAGCAGCTGTGCTAGCGCTGCCTTCCTGCTGCCATGGAAACAGAAGCAGGAGGGCAACAGGAAAAACTCCAGAGCGTTTGCTCATGGGCAGCAAGCCGGCCTATTCCGAAAGGGGCTTTTGGGCTTGGAAGGTGAAGATGGTTCCTCCATCACCAGAGCACATCGGTTAATTCTTGTTAATTCTAACAGCATTAAATTTAAATTCAATTTCAAATTTGCTGCTACAATCCCATCTCCCTGCCTCACCTACCTTAGACCAAGGCAATACTTTGCTTTGTTGGGGTTGACGTCAAAGACACGTCACCTGCTTCGTGTCTTCAGCTGGAAACACGCTTGCTAAATCTGGGCTAAAACCTTAMGCATAATTTCTAAGATTATTTCTGAAACAATTTTACAGCTAAAATTTCAATTAATGCCATCAAACAGTACTCTAACATTACTCAAGTAGAACAATTTCCATGTCTACTAGGCATCTTAAAGAATAAACACACACAGATACACACACACAGAAGATATTTCCCCTCATCAACAGCCTGTAGCCTAARCAAACAACATACTTAATGAGGGAAAACTTGATGCTCCCTGTATTTTCACAACAGGTAGGATTTCTGGAGCTAACGTGCTGTTAGCTTAAGGGAAATTAAAATCCCAGATGATAAAACTGGTACTCTCTCTGGAGGCAACCGTGCCATGGTTTCCTCTCCAAATAGAACTGCACCAAACTCCAGTAAAAACCCAACTCATGGATATTCATCTTCATTCCTCCAAGAAACCTGGCAGAGAAAAATAACGGTCCCAGCTGATCCCCTTTAGGAGCAGGGTACTGACCAGAAGGCCAAGAGGATATCAACCCAGACAACTGAAATCAAGAAGTGAGAGCAGACTTGTAATAAGACCAGAATCAAGGTTGAGGACATGTCATGCCTACTGAATTCAGGATTATTAACAACCATATTACTGCAAATATTTAATACCCAAGTGACRTGCAAAGACTTACAGCCCCAAATATAGACTGTTTCTCATTTGCTCAGTTTAAGGACTGCTCTGGAACATGAATTACCAATAAAAATGAGACACTAACAAAAAGGGTGGGATTAGGTTGCATTGAGATGACCCTAGAGAAAAACACAAACAGAAAGGAAAGGGAAATGGAGTTTTACTGCTTTTCTGGACAGATGACAAGCAGTCACTGAAGAAAACCATGTACCAGGCTCCTTTTTGTATCAGATTGCTTTTTGTATTTTAGGTGCTTTGGAAGACCTGGGTGGATGGAGTAAGATCCTGACCAGGGCTGGCTCCCCAGCACTGCCGGAGAAGGGGAACAGAGAGGATGCTGTCACACTGACCTTCCCAAGACCATGGAAGATGCACTAAAATACTCACACCTTTGGTTACACCAGCTAGGGCAGATACATCCATATGCAGAGCTAAAAGCTACCATATTTTTCATGCTTTTACAACACACRCATCAACAGAAAACTGTGCCCCTCAGATTAGCACGTGGCTGATGATGTCCCAAGTAAGACGTGCATTATTCTACGATGAAACCACAGTATTTTTTCCACGCACTTTAAAAGATTTCTGTTAAGTATCCAAGGCTCAAACAAGGCAGCTGAACAAGTTGGTGTTGTACAACTTAACTCGGAGGGAAGCCGCTAGAGATTAACTTTTCAGTGAATGTCTCCTTATTTTGCTGGGCCTCAYCAGAAAAGAGGTCAGTGGCAAGGGTCAGGTCTGCATATTATGTTCTCAGCTGTCCCAAGGGAAGATGGAGCCAGCACAGAAGAGATTACCTCAAAATGCAACAAAGTGCAAGTCCGGTGATAAGATTTTAAGCTTCAGCAAACCCTGGTTCAAGACATGGAAAGAATGACACTCTTAAAATCAGCTTAAACTGCTGAATATCAGTGTTGAAAACTAAAGATTAAAATCCAAAAGACTAAAGTCCAAACTAAAATGAGACACTTCCAAAAACAGACAAAAAAAAAAAAATCTGAGTTGTGTTTTGTGGCTTATCTGGACTTAACTTTCCTTCTTGAAATCTCRATACTAATAAGCAGCTCTACTAGGATGGATCACAAGGACGAAGCTTATATGCTAGGCCAAARGAGAATCAATGGCAAAATGCAAATATAAAAAAGTTGAAATGGGGAAAACAAGAGCAGCACTCTAAATTTTTTATATATATATGCATTTTATTTAGCAAGCTAGAATAAAGTTTTACAAGAGATACAAAAGTAATTGAGACATATTGTCTAGGAGGCTGAAGAGAGTTTTAGCTTTTCTGATAGGTAAGAATGACCAACTCGGAGATGAAGCAAAAAAATGAACCAGCAAAACTTGGTTGCTACTTAGCAGAGGACCCGGTTGCTCTAAGTAAGGTAATAACAACTACAGCTGCTGAGAACCAAGTCTGCAAGAACAAAACAGCCCAGTCAGAGGATTTCCACTATTAGCATCCGATAGAAGATACTGGGGTAACATCTAAGCACGAGTGAAAATTAAGATACAGACTACTAAGTCAGAAGGTGTATATGATCAAAGTGACAGTGACAAAACACCACAAAAGAGGTGCCTACCCTGAAAAACAGAAAAACACGCAGCAGGAAAGAGATCTTCAGGCCCTGCTTCATAAACAGAGACAAGCCCCCCCAAGCGCCTCCCGAGCCTCGCAGCTCATCCGGAGCCTGTGATGCAATGAAGGTGTGTGGGGAGGGAGCTGACCCAACTCTGCATCCAGTCACTGGAGTTTAGCAAGCCAGTCACCCACCAGCCATCACAGGGCTTTTCCAAAACACCTCTGCACCATCAGCTCTTTTTTACCACCTTAAATTCCATCCCACTGCTCCCCTTTTTCCAGGGCACTTCTCAGTATCTTAACCCGAACAGGCTGCAGCTGTCTGGGACTTGCTGCTCAAGGTTTCAAAGGAAAAAAAAATATTAACTATTTATTCCTATATGTGATTTCCTATTTTTAAATTGCTATAGAAGCAAGAGGACACTCCCTTCTAACTAATGGCARCTTAGCTACAGTCTCCAGCAATGGAACTGATCATCAAAACAAACTGTATGGAACAGATTTCCATCCCCTTTCCCTCACAGATTCCAGTCAATCTGAGACATGATTTCCCCTTCAACAAGCCAAGCTCGCCCTTCCCCAATACATCATTTACCCGTCTGTCTTTCACCTAATCTAAGGAGCAATTTTTGCCAGCCTGATTGCTGTGTTCTGCAAGCACATCGGATGTGGGCAAAGGCCACCCGCATCACACCCAAGTGGTCACAGTAAAGTCAATGCAGTTAAATAGGTGCTATCAAAAAGCTCACCTCATGCACCAGGCCCCCYCTAAGTGCTGTTCTGCCCTCAGAAGTCCTCTACAAATGAGCAGGACTAGACAAGACTGCAAGATGGGTGACCCAGTGCATTGGGGAGCTTTATTCCTCTGCAGSACCCAAAAAAAGAGCAGCAGCAAAATTCCCTTGAGATGGACTCATGTCCCAGCTTCCTTGCTCGTCACCCCCCCAAAAAAAAAATCCATGCTCTAGCATCACATGATTGCTCACACATTTATTTTTCAAGTATTTAAACTGCAGCAATGGAGAACAGGTCCAGCATGTTCATACGTTCATACAGAAGAACATCTAGAAAAACATTCCTCCTCTCTACAAGGGAAATTATGACTTGTTTATGCAACGCATTTCTGAAAACATTTTTTAGAACTCGAGTCATGTCTCAGGGATTGCTATGCTGGTTGTCAAAACAGGGTTTTTTTTTTTTTCCCTGTGTATACCATATGTAACASGAAGGCCACTTTCCCTAACTTGATATCACCCATGCAAGATTTGGAGCTGATTAGTGGAAAATACACAAATGAGACAGTGTTCTCCAGAGAACAGCACAGCAGGCACAAGCGTACGTTCCTATATTTATTAGCCTGATGCACATCTAACTTGTTTAAACAAGGCTTTTGTCAAATGTCAAAAAAATGTTAATGCAATCCAAGGCATGCTCTCCTAGGGAATTAATGCTGAGCTGGAACCAATACGAAAGCCTTAGCTACAGCAACAAGGAAACAGYAAAAAGGGGCCCCTTTTGATTTCARTTGCAGAGAGACCCATTGAGATAGATAAGTTTATTTCCTCCTAGCTGAGGCAGAGGACCCGCCTCAGCAGATGGAGGTGAAAGGTGCTCAAACAACCCATTTTTTGACAGTTCAGAAGACTTGTCTCCCCTCATACTCTTTCTGCAGTCATGGGATGAGGACAAGGACTTCTCCAGTGAGCAGAGGGTCTGCCCTCATCTCCTCCATGGCCTTCTCCTTTCCTCCAACCATTACACAGGGGAGCCAGTCTGTCCACATCAGCCGCTTAGCCAAGCGGTRCAGATACAACCTCGGGCACTCCTCTGGGTGCACGCAGCAGATGAACACCACAACAGGCAAGTAACTACTTTAACTTGAKTAACTTCTATTTTTCAGTAATACGGACAGTTTCCCAGCAGTTTTGATTAGACAAAGACCACCCAAATATTAAATCACAATTAGAAACATCAAAACCATTAAGTGTCTCTAACCACACTGGTCAGCTGGGTAGARGCCAGAGTTTTGAATCGGAGAGAGTGCAACAAGAAAAGGACCAACTCAGAATACCATTTTCTTTTCCTTTAAAACTACATATGACAAAGATCAAAAAAGGGCTTCCTTGCTCAGCTTCCTATTTAAAATGCACCTATTACAGGACACTCCAGAAACAGCAGAGTTGCACAAGGAAGAAACATTTGTTTCACCAACTCAAAGCATTTGTCACACGAACTTCTGTCTCAGAGACCACGTAGAAATGCCCTAAAAAAAAAAAATAAAACTGCCTGTTGCTCTCTGAAGGACACAAAGCCCCTTTTCAAGGGTCATTCACAGCAAAAACTCAACAGCGGGCTTATAGGAAGCTTAATTACGAGAAGGCAAAAAAATCATTTGCCAAAAATCCCTTGCCCCGCAACGACCAGCTCAATTTTCTCCTCAACCAGTCTCATCCACCCCGTTGTTGCATTTCAGCCTGGGGAGCAGAAGCAAAGCAGAGAGGATGGTCTCAGAAGCATCCGTGCTCACATCAAATTAAACTCCCTTCAAATCTCTGCACTCACTYGGGAAGCTTGTGAGGTCTGACCCATCCCACTACATCTGTGAGAGAAGAGAGAGAATAATCCCTGCCTTCATTAGCATCATTACCCAAACTGCACTCACAGCCCACCTTCACCCAGCACACTTAGTGCCAGAGCTTGAATCGAGGGCTCCTAAAGCCAGGCAGGCCACTGAGGCTACTATTTCATTGCAGCAAAAACAATATTCAAATATCAATTTATTAACACTTTTCCGTTTGAGATTCATGAACTGAATTCCAGCTTTTTGAAAAGCAGTAATAGCTCCTTTTCTAAGAACATTCACCCAGGAAAATAAAGTCATTCCTTGGCCTTCATAAAAATGTGGCCCTCAGGCTAAATTTTGATTTGTGTTTCCTGGGTGATGCCAAGAAACTCGAGCACGTTTCCAGAGTTTCATCAAGTTCCCATCTCCCCAGGCGTGTACTTTAAACCCAAAATTCTGATACTCAAAATGATATTCTTAAAGAAGCCTAAGCAGAGCTCAGGAATGAGAAACCAATTCAGCTCAACCAAATAGCTCTGTTGCTTGCTCACAAACCTGCTCTAAATACTTCTACTACTCATTTTCCTACATGTAAGCGAGTCTTACTAAAAAGATAACTGGAGAAAAAAGGACCCATTTTTGCAAGAGTCCTCGTGCTACAYGGGCTTGTTGTTCTTCTGGCCTGACCTGTGACACTAGCTGGCCGGCCAACTTGTAAACCGATTCCTTTTCTAAATTGCTGCATCCAAACACTTAAATAACTGTGCCTTCTTATTCTGTTTCCTATTAAAGTCACAGCCTCTTGCTGCCTGTCCATGAGCTGCAGAGAGGAGAAAAYGAAAAAAGGAACCAGTTGTCCCTTCATGCCCTATTTTCCCTTCCACTATTTCAGTAGTGAGGTATGCTCAACTGCATTAGCAACTGAAATGCATTATGAGAAACATTCAAAAAAACCTTGAAGTCAACAAAAGCATGAAGTTCCCACACATACTTCAAAGCAAAAAAGAAGGGCGTCAGTCTTGACCCTAGCACCAACACTAGCACACGCTCTTAAACATTAACACAATCAGTTGCAGTCTTAAAACCATAATGAAATAAAACAGTTAGGACACTGCCCAAGAAAAATAGAAAGTTGAAAATGTAGCTACATTGATACAGGCCACAATAAAGGAAGCAGAAAAGCAGCAGCCAAGCAAGTAGGACTAAACTGCTTTTCACACACCCTGGTGATCAGAAGCAGCATCCTTAGTCCTGCGTAAGGCTGTTAGGTTAGGGAATGTGTGGGGACTGCACTYTACAGAGGTATCACCAACCCTCCATGTACTGCAGCTCTAACCAGACCTACTGCCCTTCTTCAAACTGCACCTTTTTGGTTTGGGGCCTTCCTGTCTGAGATGCTGCAGACAAACAAGGCCATGACTAGAGTAGCCTCCAGCCCATGTTCTTCATAGCAACGTGCTCCCCTCTGTCAGACCAGGGCATGATGYTCAAGCAGTGCCAGGGACAAGCAGAGCTGAGGGGACAGCACAGACCCACCAAGCAAGCAGATCTCAACTGTTTTGACCACTCTGCTCTCGGGGACACAACGGTAAAACTGAATTTGCCACTTACCCAAGCAAACAAGTTTTAATTTTGGAAGTTAAGAACAGTTTGACAATGCGAGTTCAATCTTCCGTGCTGCTCCAGGAACCTAATTTATATGTAAGTGGGGAACTGGAAGGTCTCTCTATCAGCGCGCACTCAGAGACAAGGAATAAGGTTATCACATCAATCCAGCTACTGTTGCAGACCAAAACAACTTTGGGCTCCTCCTCCCCGTTARAAAGGATTTATTTTTCCCCAGCAAAGACAGGCAACAGGACAAGCACAGTGCACGCTGCAGCTGCTGCGAACAGCTGGAGCTGGCTTCATCGTCGTTTTTCTTGTTTGTTTTTAATATATAAYTACAGTGCGTAACAGTTCACATCCCCACACCGACAACAAAGTAAATTCAAAACCAAACCGCACTCTTTTACTAATTGGAGGGATTGATTCCTCCAGGATGGCCGACGTAAACCACTGCTGCGGGGTTAAGGAGGTATTTTTAGCACGCCATCCCTCTGGCATTTTGGCAGGCACTGTGCTAACAAGCCACGCCATGACTGCCCATGCTGCACCATGCCAAACTCRCGGAAGGAGGTTTGCGCAGGCATTTGAAATGCCACGGGGCGCGCACAAAGCTCCCTACGTCTCAACAGTGCAGGAATTCCTTTTCCAGAGCCAGCGCTCCCGTTCCTTGAAGGGCAGCCAGGAAACGTTTGCCGCCGTCTCCAGCCGCGGGGCCGCCGGCGCTCGCGTTGCTTCGTCACGCTGGTCGGAGCGCTTGTGCCCTCGGGGACGGGAAAGCCAACGAGCACAACCACGTGCTGCCAATACTCCAAAAATGCTACTCTTCTGCCTAACCGTTTTCAGCTTGAGATTTAATACTCTGCTAATAAACGTGAACTGCAGTGTCTGAAACCCACTGTGGCAGGACGCATCTGAAAGGCAAACTACACCAACTCCAGCTCTACCACGCGACAGCATGCACCTAACAGATTGCCTACTGTGCACAGGGTCCTCCACAAGCAGTAATACATTCCTTATCATTTAYAACTCAAATAATCCATCTGATTTAAGCTCTAATCTCACAGAGACATACCTATTTTTTCATTTAGTGCTATCAGCACCCATCTATTTGAATAGTCACTGCTGACCTTTCTGCTCATTTGATAAAAGCAGTTTTCCCCCCGTACTGCAGATTACGCTACCAAATTATGATATTATTTGTAAGATAAGACACACTGATCATAGYAGAAGACTAGACACATTCTTCAAAGTCTTCCCTTATCTCCCTACCTAGAGAAGGGAAGGCTTCAAAGAATGTCTGCTCCCTTCCTCGGGTAAGCAACCTTAATTCCACAAGCCCAAGCTTTCAAAGATSTGATCACAACTGAAGCACAATATAAATACTGTACTTCATTAAGGACCGAAAATGGGCAGAATAGGTTGAGAGGAACTTGTAACAGGCGAGTGTGAAACACCAATTAGCCAGAACTGTTCTGTGCTGAAGCTTTCTACTGTTGAAAGTTATACGCCGTCTCCTACTGCTCAATAAAAACATACTSAACTTGAAAAATCCTTCATTCCTGTTTGGAAAAAAAGAAGAAAAAAAAGAGCCTAGGCCTCTAGAGCACCCGATAACCCAGTAATGTAACAAAAGCTGAATTTCCCATCTAGTCCACACAGAGTCATAATTGCCCTAGCCAGCTCACTGCAGAGGTGGCCACATACCATGGCCATCAGCTCATAGGCCAACTTTGCTAGAAAGGCACCAAATTTCAGCTTGAATCTTGATCCTAGATAATCCATGTGACACTGTTCAAGCCACATTCCCAATTTCCTCTTCTATACGAGTGTGTTACCTGGTCCCAGAACAACACAGTAAACCTATTGACTTCAAGTCCTTCATGATCAGAGATGGAAGAACTATGTACCTCTTATTATAGTATATGGTTTGGAAAAATCTACAGATATTTTTGCTATGAAAGCCTCCAAAATAACCAGATATGCTTCCCTGTGAACCCCACATGCAGGATAATCCTGAGCAGATCACCTGCCTCAAAATGATGCATTCCTGTTACTGAAAAATCTCCATTCCACACAAAAGTGGTCTGTGTTCTTCCATGTTTACAAATAAACCAAAACATTTTATACACAAAAAGACCCATAACAATCCAACTGATTTTGTAAACAGATCCTTGTAGATAATTCAATACCTTTGAAATCCATTTCTCTAGACCATTTAGCTCAGGGCAGAGGTACTGCAGTGTGTATCAGCTGACTCCATTTAACATTTCACCTTTATCAGGGGCACAAGTATTTCCTTATGGGCTGTGAACCACCCATCATTCGTGCTCTTGCTGATTCACAGCAACATTAATCAGACTTCAAGGGTGGTGTTCCATGGTACGCAAACTACAGCTAACTCGATGAGAAATAAAGACCACATTGAACACGAACAATTTAACCTGATACCTGGTTGCCTGCTGGAATATCCACCATCGATAAAGGCAGAATGAACAAGCCCTGGGAATTTATATGTTAAAGCATATTATTTGCAMTTAGTAGAGCATACTATAAACTGGCAGAAGAACATGGTTCTTTTCAGATAATCTACTTTGCCCATCCAGTTGTCCTCTCATTTTCCTCTCATGCTGTAATTTGTTGACCTCATATCTCTGCGAGGACTGCAGTTACACTAATATTTCCATGTCATTTGGTACTAGTCGCAGAGCACAATATTCAGTGACAGGCCGTAGCTCTGAACAAGGTCTATAGGATCATTAGGCAACCTAACAGCACCCAGGGCATGAAACAGCATTGCCCTCTCCAGCTACAGCTGAAGAAGCYACATAAGGCTAAGTCAGCAAAAAAAGCCAAGAGGCACGCAGGAATTTTATGCTGGATGAACCTTTTAGGTCACATCACAGAACTCAACGCTGAACTAACGTTTTTATGGAGGAAATGGCCRTCATGCGTTTAGACGAGGCCATTGGTTCCCCTGCGCTGGTGATGGGCAGCTCCAGAACAGAAAACGTAACTGGACTGGATGGACACGGCAGGAGTTGGGGAGGGGACATGATCGACAGGTCACAACATCACTTGTCATCAACCCAACATGCACGCTTGCCCATCAGTGGCAGCCACGTGCCTGCTCCGCGCCTTTAGACACAGCCACTTATTTCAGACAGCTTCAGCTTTCTGCCCCATAAACAAGACCACAGGCAGTCACACAGAGCCTTTCAGAAGAACAACCAAATGACAAAGTTTCTATYCAGGCAAATGGAAGAGTCTTTAAAGCACACACAAACACAACTACACATGAGCACCCCAAAACTAGCCCGCATTTCAGCTGAAAGCTATTGCACAGGGGAGAAGGCAAGTGCCACTGCTCCTAGAGGACTTGTATCAATCAGTTAACACCTTCAAAACTAATTTATCTGGCTCTCCAACATATAAGATACCGCGGAAATCTGACCATTTATTATGGTAACAAAATATTTAAGTATTTCAAAATAAACCATGAATAARATGAGGCAAGAACAAAAGTTTTACTGCTTATCCAACTGGACAACCCTCAGAAGACTCATGGAAATACATCCCAAGAGGAACAACCAATAAAGCTACCTGTGGAACAAGAGAAGAACTAGATAACCAAAACCCAGGACAAGCATCACAGTCAAACCAGGGAGCATTTTCATCYAGAGAAAAAGAAACTTAGGCAATTAGAAAAGTGAATAGCTACACAGAGCTAAGTGAATCTGCCAAGTCACATACACTATCTTCATGTATTATATCATTATAATCCTTACTGGTCATTTTGACCAAGCCAATAACTCCAGGCCAAAAATACAGCCATGCATGTCAAAGGATACTGCTGGGAAAAAAAATGTGGGGTTTTGTTTTTTTTTTTTATTTTATTTTTTTACTGTATAAGATGATAGTGGCATCCCTTTTGAATGTAATAAACAAATTTAAAGATTAGTCAGACTATGAATTCTATCTAARTAAAAGAAAGTAAAAGCAATGTAGCTTGACAGTATTTGCAGGCAGGCAGTGTTTGAAAGCTGACATCTCAGTTTGTTGTTCAGTACAGACATACAGAAAGCATTACTTTATGTACATTGAAGTTAACATGAACATAYTTGCCAGTTAAGACATCCAGAAAGCCAGTGTTCTGTTCCAGCACACAAAGAAGACATCTACCCCATTCCCTACTCGCATAAACACTCAAGATTAAGCACATCACAACACTGCAGGAGGAGAATCTGAAGAGCCATGCCAAATACCCAAGGCTGAGACCCTTAAGCTATRCAAAAGGAGCTTGAGAGAGGGAGCATATCCATAGGAGCTGCCCTAATAGGAGCACCGGTGTTCTCAGTATATCAACACAGCCCCAGGAGGTGCCTGTGATCCGTACCCGACACCTGTGAACCTGCAGCTCATTTCGCTGGCTCCACAATCACATTTTCCTAATATCGCACTGTTGGGTGGGTATTCTATTGAGCATGACGAAGGAGTGATAGTAGCAAAATCGATTCCAAGACACTTCATCATCTGAACATCTCAACCTTCAGAGCTCAAAACTGCCTTCCTTGTATTCCAAGAAATATCAGAAAGAGCAAATAGCAACTTGCCTGGAACCAGACACTGGAAGCACAATTTTTTTTAAGAAGTTTTGCCTTTATGTGCATAAGTATATATCTGTGTGCATAAAGATACATATAAAAACCTATAAAATGCATACATGGAGAAATTTCTATAAATATTATACATAAGGATAGGTATATACAGCTATATGTGCATCTGTCTACATAAATATCTATATAGATATACAATCTGCCTGCCGAATAAACCTAAACCAAGGAGAAAAGGTAGGAAGAGATGAAAGAGACCTTTAATCAGTGGAAATACATGCAGGTGCTGACACGAGCCACATCCAAGTAGTTTGACAGGAGCTGTCACAGGAGCTTGACAGSTCACAGGAGCCTTTGTGCATGAGGGAAACCCTTCCTGGAGGTTACATACACACCAAACTCTGCAGCGCAACTACGAAATCCTAATCCCTACTAAGCAGGATTCCTGGGTCTAAGGGAGCGCATCCTACGCCCTGAAAATGCCCCGGATGGGAGCAGCAGGGTTTTCCCACATGCCAGCACCTCAAAACCACCGTCCGTAGACCTTACCCTTGTGGTCTGCAGCCAGCACCCCAGTTGGGTACTCGGTTCACAGAGGAGAGATACCAGTCACAAATGCCTTGGTCTTACTCAGGGGAAAGGACACTTAAATAGCACATAAATTAATGTATCTTCCATTGTCCGTGATAACTGTGGCAATATTTTGAAAAAGCTTTGACTAAAGTAGAAGGCAAATRGGGAAAAAATAAACTACAAACAATAAGACCAGGAAAACTGTTTCTCATCATTCATTGAAGTGCGACGCATTCATCCTAGTGCTGCCTTTTCAGACACATATTTCATTTTACCTGATCACACACCCTCAGAAATGCTCACTAACAAAATACTAATGCTCATATGCATTTTTTTTTCATTTGTAGCTGTGACTCCTATTCTTTYTTTACTGCCAGACACCTTCAGCATCCTCCCCTAAAGAGACACCACGTTCCCCAGGCTCTCCACGGCGCCGGCACAACTGTGGGAGACGAAGGGCAGCGCACACAGGCAGGCAAGGCCAGAGCCGGGTGCGATGGCTGCAGTGACACATGCCTGGAATKGTTCTGGAGGGAAAAAGGAAATATCCTCTCAGCTTGGATCAYGAAGAACAAACTTACACCAAGCTTGAACCACGCAAAGCTGTGCCACAGCGAGCACACTATACAAGAACGGGGTTGCTGGTAMATCTAGGCACTGAGCAATTTGGACATCAGATGCTTTGTGCTATTGCTTTAGAGGCTTTATGAAGTTCACACAATCCTCCCTGAAGCCTTCTGGTGTAAAACAGCATCTCTGCTCTACAGTGAGAAAAGGAACAGTTAAATCCCTTCATCTTTTCCCAAATGAAAACACACTGTCCAAAGGGAGGATTTCCCATACACGTCCACTTGGCCCCCAGCTGAGTTTATGCCCAGTGAGATCCTGGGATCTCCGGTGACCAGGTAACCCTGGGACAGACACGAGACTCAGTGCAGCTCCACAAGCAGGTTGGCAAGGAGACAGGCATGCAGATTCAGGGAAAAGGAGGAAAGGAAAAACCAGCTRAGAGAGAAGAAAAACAGCCCCCATGATCTGCATCACCTACATACACTACAGAAACCTTCAGCACACACTCATGGCATAACCCCCACAGAAGGGGGGGGATTTGAGGACACACTATTGACCTTGAAGAACAACAGAATCACAATGAAGTCTGTTTTAAGCCCTAGAAACAGGACTATGCACATGTTTAAGTGTATAGTTTTTAAGAACTAACTCCAACTTCCACTACCAAATGCAACCAAGCCCTGGATACGAGAGGCTTGCAAACTCMAAAATGAAACAGAGACCATCTTTTACCTACCTAACCCATAAACTAGATAAAAGGAACTTAAGATTCATTACAATGCAAGTCTTAAATCTGGGGTCCTAAAAATACCAGCTAGCATGCACACTTAAATCACACTTGATTTCTTCTTTGGTTGGGGATGGAAAGGGTTTCGTTATCAGGCAATTCCTTACATACCTTGCGAGGGTAGGGGTTAAGACAAGCTGTGACAGGAACATACCTCACCAGTATTTATGAGGTGCAAAGAGGAGCAGCCCCAACACCTTCTAAGAAAAGGGCGGCATATGAGGATACGGCACAAAAATTTCCTGCATGCAGCCTATGCTTCTCCTTCGAGACACTGTTTGGCCGCTCTGAGAACAGTTTCCTTTGAGGACTTATTTCTCTCCTAGCTTATCTGAAGGCCTAACAAAGCAAATAAACTTGGAAATCCCTGCAGCTCCCGAAATTGGGATGTTATATTATGCCCACAAACATTRTACTAAACATATAACTGAACATAAGTAACAAGAATGTGGGGAATTCAGCTGGGAATGAGTTTCTGTAGCAAGGGTCTGGAAGGACTAATGAAGAGTACTAAAAGGTTTCTCAGTTTCAGTGAAAATCACCAGTTTCTTCATCCTTTTGGAACTTCAGACTTAAAATAAAACTTGAAAAGGATAAAAAGATCCCTCCAAATCAAGTCTTAAGATATCACTTATATATCACTTCTCTTGGCATCAGCCATGCTCTCAAATATTTCAGATTAATGAGTTTTATCACGGAGCTGAGGGGCAGCCTGTTTTTTTTTTTTTAAGACAGTCCACGGGCAGCTTTATGGAAAATTCTTTCTTGACCTAAGTATTCAGGGTAGATAAGGATAATTCCAGCTACTCTGGCTGACCACTTTATGTGGAAAATCTGGAAAAAGTCACAAGTGGTTTAGAGTCCTGCTCATTTACCCCAGAGGACCTGGATTAGGAAGAGCTTAAGTGCAAGAAGCCACCGTTGGGAAGATGACCCATCCTGGAAGATGCATCTATACCCGAGCGACACACAGATCTAGACCTCAGTCCTTATTGGCCTTGAAGATCAGAGTTTATGTTGCTGTTYGCAAACTGCAGGGATGGGTAGGTCACCCGGGACTATTAACCGTCCTCACAAACTTTACATAARCAACCTCATTACCTCTCTCAAAGTATCGGCTCCGTCCGAGCCCAGCACTGGAATCCCTTCTCCGAACGTGCTTTAGCTGGACAACGGCAGCAGCGTTGGGGTTCTCCTTGCAACCTCCTGGCAGAGGGTAAATCCAAGCACCTCCATGCTGGCTCCACACTGTGCCCACCGGCCTGTTCGCTCTGTCACCATAAAGCTGATCCTCACCTGTAAATAACCTAAGAAGGAGAGGAAACTCTGCACCAGGCAAGCACTCCAGGGTAACTTAGCAAACACACAAGAAACGGACCCATCCTGGACGGAGCCATGAGGGGAAGGCCACACAGCTGACCAGCCACAGGACAGAAAACAGGATGCCTCTCCCCTGCAGGAGACACAGGATGCATTTCCCATTTCTGCAGCATAGAGGTATGAAATGGTATTGTCAAACTACAAACTGTATAATCTTACTTCATTGTGATATCCCAGTAAATCATTTGGGTTTTATGTTAAAGGCACMACCAGACTGAAAATCATTTGGTTTCCAGACCAAAAAAAAAAAAGTTTAACCCAAAATTATCACAAAATGCTTCAGCAGTTCAGCATCAGTGCTGCTTACTGGTAGGAAGCCACCACTAGAGCAAACCTGGGGACTGTGGTGGCTTAGGAGCAGCCTCTGGCACCTGACGACTTCTACATCTCCTTCCTCCAGGATAACAAATAGACATACTCAAAATGGCTCCAGGTTAACTAACTGAACAGGTAACTCACACACAAACCAAAATCCTTTCCATAAGGAGCTGCCATAGATTCATGTCACTGTCTCTGCACTCCAACGCAGGAGGAAAATGTGCCAGCACCCCCCTTACACATCTATGCATGCAGATGATGATTGCCTGGAACGGCAATACCTTAAAAAGGCTTCACAAAGCTCATCATAAAGTGAAAAAATATACAGAACATGTATGATAAACACATCTGAAAAACAGTATCTAATMATTTAAGTATTAAAATACACAGAACAAGGGAAACAAGATCTGCTTTATAGAGTTTAAGTCAAATTTGTGCTACAGGAGAGTAAAAATGACTTAATCTGTSAAGAACCTGGAAGCCTGACAGATTTCTACAGTGAATGTCACAATAAGTAGTAAATTCTTAAATTCCACATGCTCTCCCATGGCATGAGAGCATGATCCCTAGCCAACTSGGAACCTGAAGTTCACCTGTGTTCAGGGCCTTCATTCAGGGCAAGAACACAAGCTCAACCATCACCACCCGCACTAAGCCCAGACTTCCAGCTCACTTGACAACATGCAGGTATTTCTTCAACATAAAATATGCTTGCATTTTAAGACTTGTTTCCAAGGAACTGTTGACATCCAGWGGCATTTAGCTGCCACCTAACTCATTTCATGTCTTGAGAAGACCCCCAGCCTAGTGAGATTTAACCACCCCAGAGCTGAGCRCTGAAGAAACGGGCAAGTTCCAAGGGTCAGGCTCTAAAGACGGAGTCAGCACTACCCTGGATGAGAAACARCAGATACGCTGCCTTGTTTCCCTTCATTATCACAGACCCCAGGGCCAGCACATAAAACKAACCACTGCTCCTAGGCCCAAGCTGCTGCTTTCTCAGCATTGCTCAAGCTCAGCCTGTTTGCACAGGACTTTATTAATGGCTTCTGGAAGGTAGGTGTGAAAAGCCACYGCCACCTGCCTGTCCCACTCAAATCTGAGCAGAAATGGTCTTAGCAACACCACTGTAAACATGGAACAGAAAAGGACATCAGCTTCCCTAAGGTATTCAACATTGTCCTGACAAAACACTTTTCCCTTGCCCACCTCCTCCAAAACTAGGTCATTTAACTTTATCACCTTCCTCTGACACTCAGCAAACAGCCCTAACACACACTAACACCCAGGGAAATTAAAACTTGTGTGCCATTAGCATTAACACCCACATGCCAGCAGCCTGGGCAATAGGGCACACTGAAAACACACCTTGCCTGGCTTACTCGGGCAGGAAAAAGGGGACTAACCAGGTGCAAAGCTCTCCGAGTCCCAAAAGGTTTTTTCTCTGGGTTTTGGTGCAAATGCATAACTCCAGGTCRCCTGTTCAAGTGAGAATGGTGCCAAGACACCCTCCATGGACCCATCAGCACCTACCTGGAGAAGGTGCTTTTCCTCCCTCCTCAAACAACCCTTGGAGCTCCACAAGTCAGGGACTATTGGCAAGGTGGTTACATACAGAAAGGTCTCCCTGGTGCTCATCCCAAAGGGGGCTTTGGCCTTCGGGAGCCACAGGCCGGGCAATGGCACTGCAAGAACACTCCCTAGCAGCAGGGTTAGAGGGGCTGAGGAGGCCACCCTTTAYCTGCTGCTAAAATAAATACCACTTAGGTGCAAAAACGAGTAGTAACAATAATTCCACATCAAGACCAAGACCAAATATCATGCTCTCTGGAAGCGAGCAACTTCAGGACTTGCAGAAAGTAACAGCAAAATCGATTAAGGAGCAAGTGCATCTCAGACACACTGTGACATACCCCGACAAATACAACCCAAATACAAGCACACTAAGTGGTTTAGCAGCCACTTCCTAAAACAGTGTTCCACTTGTGTCTTAATCATAGCACTGCCATTAAGTGGCTCCCCACATGGCCACAAACAGGAAAGAAAAAACARCACTGCAGTATTAAAGTCCTTTTCTCAAAAAATACAGGCACRGCTGTACCTACATACACATGCCCTGAATCCAATATAAGCAAAACAGGATTTTTAGAAATCCATAWTCTCTGTCAAACTAGCCTGACAAGTCTACCAGCAAATACAATTTTCATTGCAATAAATTAGATGTCTGCATCTAAAGATCTAAGATCYAAAGCAACTTGGAAATGCCAGGAGCTGGCAGCAGTCAGCACATGACCTGATCTCCCCTTCACATCCAACTTGCTAAATCTGGCTCTTAAAACTTGCAACAAGGGACGATCCGTGATGCGACTTGAGCTGTAAAACGGACATTTCGCTCATCATTATTCAAAACTAAGTGTATTTTGGGTGCTGTGAAGAATACGACCCCTCTGCTACCACAGGGAAACGAGTAACTTGAAGAAAACTTTCAGATTCTGTCTTCGTAAGTAGCTCCAAGCCTGAAACGCGCTTCAGTCCAGATGCTGYGAGGACACATTTATCAGTTCACTTGGAAAAATCAAAGCGGTTTGATGTAACAAGAACTGAAGTAGCTAAATTTTGACTTCAGATGTTATTTAACAGCATTATTTAATGCCATCTTACTATCTCCAAGCTAGTGAAAACCAAGTTACAGATAAAGGCACATTATTTTACAAATGTCTCCAGTATTTGTTAGCAATAGCTTTATCTATCAACCACAGGAAACATTCATGAGGAGCTACAGAAATGAGGTGCCTGACCTCAGAAGGAATAAAAACTTAAGTCAAATACCACCTCTGACACGATGTCCAGATCTTATGGGAGGTCTTTAAAAAGATTTCCCTGCAAGGTCCTAATCTACTTACAGGCAGGGTATCCCTTATAGCTTCAGACAAGTAACCTTTACATCTYCGTCTGCACAACCTCAAAGAACAGACAAATTCAAACAAATACTATCAATGAGGATAGGAATWAGCTTGAGAGCCCACTCTGCACATCTTCTTTCAAATTATATTGGTCAAGATGTCTAAGACAATTAACTAAAGCAGAAATTGAAACTTCAAGGCAAATGCGTGGCCCACRAGTCCTCCAAAATGCTGGCAGCTATTGCAGAAGCTAACGGCAAATCGGTCTCAGCTACAAGCTAAGGTTTATTTCCTTTSAGGCTTAGGTGTAAAACCTTCTCTTTTTCACAGGGGCTTTCCTTTGCATTTCAGACTCCTGCTGGGATGCGTTTGCACGGGCTGCAGGCTGCATTTCACAAGCTAATACAGATTGGCAGTGTTCCAAAAGCAGCCATGGGCATCATGGAGAACCWGGTCTCTCCCACTGCTCCACCAGTTAGCTCTCCTGCAAAGGAAATCTCAATAAATAAGGGCAACATTTAGGGTTTTTTTAATATATTCTGAGAGCAGCAGCCCAACTCTAGAAAGCTGCCACACATTACATGATTATTATCTTTATGGACTTGCTTGCTTATTTTGTTGTAAGAAAACATTTGGTATTATTTTGTCAATAAAGCAAGAGCATTTGTCAAACGCTGTCATGATATACCAATCTGCAGTAGCAAAACTGTCAAATGCTCTATTTTAAAATGCCAGCAAGATAATAGCTTTATGTTGCATGCTTTTCATGAACAGAAGAGATTACAGTCGCCCAAGTTCAATATACTGACGTTCCTTTTTCCTCGCACATGAAAAAGCCCATTCTGTTTTTCTTGGCAGAGACTGCCTTTCCCTGTGTGTTTACTGCAGTTGCCTAGGGGAAATCCTAACACCAATTATCAAAAGCAACACTATTACATTAATCGTCTCTATTAATGACTTTTTTTTAACCCTATTTGGCTCAAAGTAAAGCCGACTGTGCACAGGCTTGAAATGCATTTGCGCTCCCCCTCTTCCCAATACATGTTTTTAAGATTATAGCCATGCCAAAGGAAGCAACAGTCACCTGCTATTTAAAACATTTTATTTTACAAGTTATTTAACTGACAGTCGTACTTCAATAATCACTATTAATCAGAAGCTACTAATGTGAAGAATATGGACAAAATAAGCTCGATTCACAGGAAAGCACCAAACTGTTTGTCCAGAAGATTCCTCAGTGCTAAACTTAGACACTGCGGAGCTGAATGTAGCACTCTGCTAATGAGCTYGTGTTTTATGGAGCAAGCAGCGTGCTGCCTGGAAACTGTATTTTGTCCCACGTATCAATTAAAGGCCTCACAGCTACTGCAGAGGAAAAGGCCCACGGTCTGCTATAGGCAATCCTAGTTCCTACTTGTGTCCCATTCCCAACTGCCAAGGGCTAAAGCAGCCAAGGTTAAGCTYGCCTTTATAGACAGTCCATATGAGYAACATAAACCTTTCCTTTCATCTTAGACTAGATACGAAATCTAGAACTGATTGCTAACCTGCCAAGTCTAGAGTAACCTTCACATCAAATCTCTTCTGACCCAGGGCCAGTAGGTAGGAAAAAAGGAACAAGTGTATCAGTTTTGAATGCATTCGTCTTGTGCAAATTGTATTCGCATATACACGATGTTCATTCAAACAACATGTTTACTTACTAGGGTAATCAAGCAATTGAGTGCATTTTGGGGAAAAATGCTAATGCACATTTCATTACAGCACTTACTTTGGGGATGAACAGAGGTGCACATCCGTGCAATATGTGGCCAAAAGCATTTCCTGCCCTACCACAATGCAGGCCCTGCACAGAAAGTTACCTATGATCATCAATACACATTAAAATTGTCAAGCTATTATAGAAAAACATTAAAATTCTCCATTTTGTTCWAATTTTGACAAATAAACCAAGGTCACTATTTGCTAGCAGCTGGCATACATTTCAAYATTGTGCAAACATTAATCCATCTCATTCTCTAATTCGGCCAGTGACCTTAATACCAGTTCAGTTCTTAATCATCTGGCAGTGCAGCTGGCATTCATTTTGCCTGACAGAGGACCTACCCAATAAATAAAAAATATAAACCCTCTTATCCCACTCTTGACAATGCTTAAGATGATTACAATCCCTTTAGCTGCTAGATTTTCTTTTCATAATAATGTTTGGACTATACTCGCTCACAGTAGGCAGAACAACTAGATCAATCCCAGAAGAGTCCATTAAAAAAGAGGACCATCCAAACAATCTCAAAAATTAACGTGCTTGTATCAGCACGTCATCAAAACCAGAAACTGCAACGGCGGGAGGACCATATTCCAACTAAGCACCCAAAAGCCTGCACACCCATAAGAACACCAAGTCTATAGGGTRAAACCACCCAGAGAAGCAAACGCAGCAGGTTAGCAGGGAAGAGATGACAGAGCTGCATCAAAAAGGAGCAAATTCCAGGCAACTTTCTCAAATGAAGCTGTAGACAAAAATGATCTTCCAATATATTTTTCTCCTGTTTCCTTCCATCTAATTTCTAGGACTAGAAATTACCAAGAATTGGATCTTAAAGCTAACATCCCTCAAGTTAGCGCTGGTGGATGGAGAATCAGAAGCACCATTTCACCTAACTTCATCCTCACTGCCTCTTGCTGCTCTGCCATTGTGAGCCAGGACTCTGCTTAACACATCTAAAGAGAAAGATGGAAACGAAGCCATGGCCAAGCAAAAGAAACAGATTGAAACCACTGGAAAAGCAACAGCTACTTTGAGACCCCATTGGCCCTGAAWGATCTTCCTCCTTCTGCAGAGCAGTAATTTTAGATAATGGAAAAGAACACAGAAATAAGACTTCAAGGGGAAAAGAAGCTAAAGAACGTTCCCCTTGATGAGTTCTCTTAAATAGTTTCAAGACAGAAATAGCCTTCCTTGCTTCCTCAACTTGAAGAGGTCCATTTCAGTTGGGAGGAAAGAACACTGCAGAATTTTCCTTATTTCAAACAAATAAATCTGCAAGCTGAATACCCTGACATGAGGTTACTARTATTAATGGCAAGAAAACCTGGTAGATAATTGCTTGATATCTAAATGGAAAAACACTCGATTTTTTGAAGGATCAACATTGGTATAAAACTAGCTGACTATATAATGATTATTTCAAAACAGATGTCCAACTCATTAAGTCCTACATCTCTATTAGCACTTCTTCACTGCAACTTCTAACACAAGGTTTCTAAAGACAGATTTAGACAAAAAGATTTATAACCATTTCTATGCCGTGCTCCCAAGTTCTTTTACTGTGCACCTGAAACCAGGATAGCTAAAATCCAGAAAAAAGCATCCACTGACATCTCCTCTGTGGTCTAAAASTCCTTCCACTAAYAYGYTGCAGTGTTTGCAAAGACRGAGCCCAGATARCAGCCGCAASATCAGTTTCTCCTTTATTTCCCCCYAGTTTGTCTGGTAAATCACTGTTTTTCCCTCATCTGTWCTTTCAGCTTTTGAAAGTTCACATTGAGGAAAAAAACAGGTTTTCCACTTACAAGGACTGGACCGGTAGTTGATGTTAACTGGGTCTAGGAAACAGACAGAAAAAAAAAAAATCCTGTCACCTAACGCAACAGCTCCTGAAGCAGGGAGAGCATCYAGGGCTCAAAGACAATTCACTGTCAGTGCAAAGAAAAATTCCACCAACACAAAACAACAACTAATTTTTACCCACTTCCTAGTCTAGGTAAAGGTTCGGAACCAAAAATAGGTACGGTTAAGTATTCCTTATTCTTTTGCTTTAAAACTTCTGTCTGTGCTACTGTGTTTTACCCAGCTATAATAAAAGTGAACAGATTTGCAAAACCTATAATTCAAATGTATTATTAATACGGACTTAGCAATTATTTCAAGTTGATAGTGGCTGCCAAAACAAGTTCTCACACTTGGCTTTCTATACAGACCCTGGGCCAGTACACAGCTTTCTATGTACAGGAAAACAGGACACACGATTTACAGATACATTTAATACTGGCATATAGAGAAACCCCACTGGTATATCTTAACACTGCACATCTTGGTTACTGATTAACTCAAGTCTTAAACCTGTCCCAAGGTGCAAAGACTGTTCTCCACCATACCCTAGTAAAGCGGAGTAAGAACCTAAGCACGCTGGCAAAGGGCGGCCATAAACAGCAGCGTGRAACAACTCAGCTGTGGTTACCGCCAACCTCAACCAAGGTCAGACCACAGCTTCCAGCAAGACTACTGCAAACCCACAGAAATGCCTCCRTGGCAATGCAGTATCGCTCCCCTTGGTTACTTGGTTCAAACTGGTTCTTGTTTTGCTCCTCATGTCTCAGATATTGCCTGGCCTCCATTTCCAGTGGCATCTCCRGACTGCTGCATCTGCCATAGGCTGGAAGCACTGAAGGATCCCCTGCTAGACTCCCCTACGGTAAAAGCTACCCCGATTCCTGCAGGATCTTGTGTTGTTTCTTTTTTTCTAATAATTTTTTTTCCCCTTAGAGATGCAGCATCTTACAGATCTTTAGACAAACATTTGCTGCTCCAAGGCCAGTACAATCACTAGCTAGATATTTCATCTCAGATAYCTAATAAACTAAAAGGCATTGCTGGAAAGAAGGCACCCAATAGAGTGGAATTCCATAACCAACATTCCAACACACCTCAGTCAAGCATCCCATGATCCTTACAAATCCTTAGTTTCTCCCAGCCCAAAGACTCACAAATCCCAGAATGCCCTACCCAATTTCCCTCTAGCATTAACAACATCTGGCTAATCCAAAATCCGGTTTACACATAA
>PTEX01000086.1:82329-145599 GCA_003342815.1 Eudromia elegans | reverse complement strand
GCGGCCGGAGCAGCGCCCGGCCCCGCACCAGGAAGCGGCCGGCGCGCCGCAAGCGCCGGCCTGGATCGCGCCCGCCGCGGAGCGGGAACCGCCGCTCCCGCCGTCCCCACGCGGACACTCGCACGGCGGGGGACGCGTCTGCCACCGGGCGAGGGGTTGGGGTATGTTCCACACCTGGCTCGTTGCCCCTCTTCCGAGTCTGTTTTCCAGAAAGGCACAACAGAAGCAAGCTGAACATTTCTCACCCCCCAAATCCTAGAATTCATCCAGGCCAAAACAAGGGCAAGACAACATGAAGCCGTGACGTTCCGACCAGGAGACCTGGACTTTAGCAGTCAGCCAGCCATGACAAGGTCTAAGGTACAGGATGGACCAGGGTAACACTGCCTTTTTGACACTGAGCAGCCAAATCACCCTCATTCATCTTTTCTTCACCCGTGACAAGTGCTGTTACAGTGAATAAACATGTTAGGACGTGCTAAGCATGACGTCCCGCATGAAGCCATGTTGCTGTGTGGTTAGCCATGCAAACCTGTGACCTGCCACAGCCTTCACGGCCACTGCTTTGAACAGACATGGGTTCTGGGTATAGAGAAAGGAGCAGAGCTGCAATAGAGAAAGGACCACGTAGCCCCTTCCCGTTGACCTTGCCAGGGCTCAAACATTCCAGATCGGAGCTAACGAGGCCACTAACCGCTGGTTGCACTAACTACACCCCAAACCAGCACCCCAGCTCCAGCCCAACACACCTATGGAGAGCTGGACAAGCCCTCAGGACCGTTCCCAGCTTTAGAGACCATATTCTCACTCCACCTGCAGCACTTCCCTGACCACGCCAGGTCCCATACCACTTACTACGGATCCAGCACCAGGTGAAACACTATGAACTAGTGCTCTAACCCACCCTCCCCAGGCACAACACATTGTTTCTAGTTAATGCTGAATAATTAGCAGTTGTCATTGCTCTGAGGTTCATATCACAGAAGCAATTTTGTGTATATACCTTAAGTAGACATCTGACTAAAACTAGCTACAAGAGTAACCCTAAAAAGGGGTGACAGGCTGCTCTGAGCTCAAGCTTGAACATCTTGACAAAAATATTTCCAGTTTCTCAGTGCACCATCACCTAAACATCTACATTCACAGTAGATTTCTCCCTTTTTCAGGCATCCCAAGGGCCATCTCTAATATGCAGTTCTAAATACAATGGAGGGGGGCACAATGAAAGAAGAGAGTTTTTAAGTCAGAAACACAAGAATTGCATATTAAAAAAATATACTCCACAAAGTGTATGAGTACCGAAGTCTATCAGTAAACACTTGACACCACCACACTCCAGACCTTAAAACACAGCGTAGCCAAACGGCATTCCCAGCTCCCAAGAAGCCATTCCCGATCCTGGCCAGCGGCTCCAGGCCGCATTTGCCAGCGCCCATCGCCGGGAAAGCAGCTTCTTCCCAGGAGCGGAACGATCCATTTTCCATGTGCGCCGGCTGACAGGAGCCGCGGAGGCAGCGCCCGGGGAGCGCGCGAGCAGCGGCAATGCGCACGTTCCCGCGCTCCGGGGGCGCGCGCAAGCAACGGCAATGCGCACGTTCCCGCGCTCGAGGGGCGCGCACAGGCGGCGGCACCGCGCACGTTCGCGCGCAAGCAGCAGCAATGCGCACGTTCCCGCGCTCGGGGGGCGCGCGCAAGCGGCGGCACCGCGCACGTTCCCGCGCTCGCACGTTCCTGCGCTCGGGGGGCGCGCCCAGGCAGCGGCAGCGCGCACATTCCCGCGCAGGCAGCGGCAGCGTGCACGTTCCCGCGCTCGGGGGGCGCGCGCAGGCGGCGGCAGCGCGCACGTTCCCGCGCTCGCACGTTCCCGCGCAGGCGGCGGCAGCGCGCACGTTCCCGCGCTCGCACGTTCCCGCGCTCGGGGGACGCGCGCAGGCAGCGGCACCGCGCACGTTCCCGCGCTTGCACGTTCCCGCGCAGGCGGCGGCAGCGCGCACGTTCCCGCGCTCGCACGTTCCCGCGCTCCCGCCCCACCTCCTGCTCCCACCGCGGTACCACCCAACACCCCGCGCGCGCCCTGCGAACGGCTCCTGCCTGCATACCCGCTTGCTTACACCGCTACCTCTGCCAGCGCGTTGGGGTTTTTTCCCCCTCTCGCTTTGGCGCCTCCCCTGCCTCTCCACGAGGCCGTGCTTTGGTTGGCAAATTGTCGTCTCCCCGATTGTGGCAATATTTGTATTAGTCATCGGCTCAGGGTACTGTAACAGCTCCTCCACGCAGAGGAAATCCTATGCCAAGAGATTGCTCGGCTGCACGAGCTGACTGCTCTCCATAAATTATAAATTATTCACCACGCAGCAGCCAAAGGCTTCCCGTAGCCCACTGTGGTGGCATTCAAGAGACTGTCCTCTGCACATCCTGCCACTTTGCCACAGAACAGAGGAACTACTGCCCTCTTGCAGAACCAGGTCGTGCCCACAACACCTCCCGGCAGCAGGATGTTTCACAGAACGTGCGTTTTACATACAAGGTCCTTTTAAGCCATGGAGGCAACAGGGCTGGCACTGATTCTGCCATAATCCTAAAAGCCGATGAAAATTGGTCATTTGAAGTCTCCCACCTTTAGCCCAAAGGCAGCACCCATGTCACAGCATGACCACAGCTGCAGGACCCCCAGCAGAGGTCCCGTGGAGGTCCAGGTCGCATTGCCTCCCTCCACGTGACAAGTCAGGATCCGGTCCCATACCAGGGCATGTCCCACAGGCCCGGTGACCCGAGTGCCAGAAGCGACTGCAGCCAACCCAAACAGCTTGCTTGGCCTGCAGCCCACTCCTGCTGTCCTCACGGGCCCTCAGCTGCCAGCTCCGCTCGCCTTTTCATTCCTGCAGGCAACTGGAGGCAAAATAACCCCTGCCCAGGGATTCACGTCCAAAAAGCACCATTGCAAGGTCCCATTCAACGTACCCACATGGTGGTCATATTTGTCCCTTTCCCTCCTACTGCCCCGGTCAAGCACATCTGCAAATACTTGACAAGATCCTACTAGGTATTTACCTATTTACATACATTCTCCATTTTACATATGGAGAATACAGCCTTCTGATGTTTCACATAGGAAGCTGGCTAATTTTGCAACAGTGGTAACAAGCCATAGWAAAATCCAAGCTCATGACATCAGTGAAATACATATACGTCCCACACAACAGAAATGTTCTACTGCAAGTTAGGACCTCACAATGTAGAGCAGTATAAACCAATAATTCATTTTAATCTACACTTTGTATTTGAGACTAGTGTCTCAAACACATTTTTTTTAGCTTTGCTTCAAGCATAAGCTTTGCGTGGACTTGTGTCTTACCAGACTGCTGCTCTTTCAAATTGGAATGCAGCAGGACCAGCTGTATCTGTAGTGAGACACTTTTCACCACCAAAAAGAAAGAAATCCACAAAAGAAAGCATCTACATTACAGGTGAATACTAAGTTGATGAGTAGAAGGGTATGAATGTAGCACTTACTGCTAGTGCAAACGCTTTGCCCATTCTGAAGGATATTAAGTTCAGTCTCACATCACGGCTGGCTTGGAGTCACGAGCAATAGCACTGACTGCTGAACAGGAATGACAGCAACAGAGGACCAATTTGGCTGGAGAAGGGTCATTACTGCCAAGCAGCTGTCAGGCAAGCCGACTTGCAAGCAACTGATGCTACTGATGTCAGTTTTATAAAACAATAAAGAGAAAATAAATCATTAAAGGTGACATGAAACAGGTTTGGCACAGACTTCCCAAGCATTTTAAAAAAAATGTCCTGAAATTAATAGTAATTCCTTTTTGTTAGTTCTTCACAAGGATTTCCTAACTCCACCAACAGATTCCCCACCATCACTATTCAAACACAAAAGCTCAGACAAGAAAAAGTGACATTTGTATCAGCATAATATATTTACACACACATATACATATGTAGCACCTGATTATTAAGATTTCAGTTCTGTAGCATATCTAATAGGTATCTTCTGTTGAAATCTGAAAGGGTGCACAACTCTTGCAATGCAGTTTGTTCATATGCCTAAGCTTTGCTTTTCTTGGACCATTTCCACTCATCTAAATCTTCACTTTTTTTTTTTAAAAAAAAAAACCCACCCTAGACCTAATTTTAGGGGTTTGCAAACTGCAGATTAAAAGTCTAGATGCACAGTAGAATTTTAAGCTGTTATCATTTAACCTTTGCATGTGTGTGTAACAGAAAATTAGGTCACCTGAACAATGCTTGCAATAATTCAGATTTGCTTTCCCTTTTCTCGTCCAGATACAGACTGTTTTCTGTCCGCTCTTTGTCATTACAGATCAGTGTGCAACCAAGAAATACGAGAAGGCATCTGGATGAGAACAACATTGTGCTGGAGGGCACCAGCAATGCATAGACCAAACCCAAGGCCTCTCTCAAGCCACAGGGTTTACATTAAGCCACTGATCTGTGTTCTTCTGTCACTACGCGCTCGTCCATTAAAATAGGCCCAAATTCACTGCTGGCAATTCCTCACTAGGATGAAGAACAGCAACATCTCCCAACAATACAAAGAGGAGGAGCTACCAGCAAGAACATTTGCTATCTGCAAGCATCTGATTGTTGGCACAGCAAAATCACATTTCTGTCCTTAAAACACTGGCTGTTGAGAAGGAAGGAGGAAAAAGGTGATGGGATATGCTGGATAAAATACAACTCAACCATCAGCATTTCTCTCACCAGAGGGGGAAGGGAGAGTTGCATGTCTATTTAAGGAGAAAAAAAGGAAAAAAAAAAATCCCAAGAGAGCAGTAAAGCCAATCAAAGCTGAGAAATTCTCCATAAATTTGCCTCCATCCACGGTACACATGCCGAGGCAGGTCACAGGATACCTAACTGGAGCCTCACCTTGTTAAAGAAAAAATGCTTCAAGGAAAAAAAAAGGTTCAAAACTGACACGTGGCAAGATCACAGCAGCTCACATGCGTGTAGGAAGCACGCAATTYGGGAAGCTACAGCTGGTTTTGAGCAAAGGTCTTGGCATCTAAACAAATCCTGCAAATTGCAACAGCGGCTCCCCGTGAAGACTCAAGAGCAAGATCAAACTTTAAGGGCCACCACCAACTTAGCAGTATGGTCGGTCCAATTATAAGGTTATTACACCACACACTGTAAGACTTTACAACACCTTTAATTTTAGGTGTATATTTYAGCATTTCCTCTTAAAATCATACCTACTTACGCATTTAATAGCCCAGAAGATTTATTTAGTAGAATATGCTGCTCCATAACATGAGTACAATGAATGAAGCTTGACTTGTATCCATTCCTTAATGGTGASTGACATGGGAAAATGATTGAGAGTTAAAGCACCTATCATCTTTTACCATCATACAGGCTAAAGATACTGTTAAAAAWTAAATCTTTTCCAGTTGGTCTGCTTCAAGCAAACTCCAAAATGAATACAAGTCTAAYGCCTATGTCATTTTCTTAGTGATGTTTAAAGGACACAAAAGGGGAAGCGCAGCGAGGCCTTGTGGTTTTTYTGCACAACTAACACTATCCTCTTGATTTCTGCCAGGCTGCTGGAGTCATGACAATTCATGGGCTTTGCATAATCATCTGTCTCTCAGCCTGAAGCAAAACACCCCGCCTGCAGTTGGATCTCCACCGACCTGAAAAGCAGAGCTCCGGGGCACCTCCTCACTAAATAGGCACTGTGAGGACCATCTTCCCAAGGTAACTAATGGATGTTTTCAGAAAGTGCCATTTCTTAAGACAGAAGCTGCAACCTTCTGCTGCTGTAAAACCATCAAAGCTGCAAAGCAGACCAAATGAGGCAGAAGAGCCATATTYGAGTCTGTTAACACTTCAGGCCAAGATGCTGCAAGGACAGAGCATCCCTGTGAGGCACTAGACACCTCCTGCAGCCCTTGGTATGGAGTGGTCTGCATCAAAGCTATTGGCACACCGCTAGTTCTGCCAAAACGTGCTGGTGCACAAGAGGGAGAAATGCAACACTGATTGCTAGCTAAATCCTGCAGAAAACTGTTAGTGACACACAGACTACCTGTGCAAAAGCAAATCAAATCAGCACACCACCCCCTGTGCAAATGCTAGGGCTGCGACCTGCTACATATTCTCCTCAGGTATCTGCACCTCCATCTGCTCTCATGGCCAAGCAGCAGCTCCTTGCAGCCTTGTGGTCAATTCCCTAGATGATCCCCAAACTTGGCTGCCACTTCAATCCAATTCCTTTTATCCAAGCTGCTGGCACATAGCATCTTTTAAGGATAACTTTAGAAGTACAAACACTACAGCTTTAACTTGCATTTACGCCTGCCAACATAAACATGAGCTTTTGTGCATTACTCTTCTCATTTCTAAATACAGACCACTATAATGCTACAAGCTTCAAAAATATCCTTTCACTGTGCATATCATGCACTTTTCTAAAAATTAAGTGCTTTGCAACTCAGACTGTCATTCCTTTCCTTTAATCTCCCTCTTACACCAAGTTAAGTATCCTGACAAGCAGCAGGAACACTCATTTGCAATCCCTCTAACTCAGCACTGCACCTCCTACCTCTCACATGGTGTTTCAGTACTGCACCRAGGAGGAATATGGTCAGACAGCTGCTAGCTAGTAAGTGTTGCTCRTTTTTAGGTAGGCCACTTTTTCCCACCTCAAATCATCCACATTCTTAGAATATCATGGTTGCACTGCAATGAAAAAAGTCAAATCTCAAAAAAAAAATCACTTTTGGCTATATTTTTTTCATGAGCAAAAATAGAAACGTGTGAATTTTTCATGAATGACCCARTTGGTTGAATAAAGTTATGTTACTATCTGCACGAAGGCTACAAGAACTCCCGAAGTATCACGGATTAAGAGGCTAAGGATTTCTATGAAGACATTATCACACTAAAAGCATAAACCTTAAAGTCTCAACTAGGGGGGATAAGTTGCTATAACACCTTTTATTGAAGCAGCTATCTATCTGTTAACTGAACTGGATGGCATACAAATGCAGTGACTAGTGATTGGGTCAAAATCTTAAATATAGATGTGTAAAATCTCCACCCAAAATGTGTTTTTGTAACCTATATTTGTCTTCAGATTTATAAACTGTAAACRTGAAGATCTAGAAAGTGAAGGACACAAATATAGTGTGTGTTTGGGGGGAGAAGTCTGGTCTTTTCCATAGGTTACATATAAGCAACCTATAAGTAACCATACAAGTAACCATGTAAGTAACTCTTAGCTATACGGCTTGCTCTGGAGGTACTGTTCTGGAAGAACCTTTCCAAGCTGAATAGCTAAAGGAAGCAAAGAGGCTCRTAGTGCCTCTCTTAGCATTTCAAAAGACTGCTGGTTTTGACCCAAATTTAGCCTATGCCAGAGCAGTAATTTTTATATGCAATTGCACCTGTATGCAAGCATGCCTCCTGACTCAATGCAGGAACAGATGAATGGAAGCAGCTTAGACCTCTACCCCTCCAGTTACTATATTTTATAACCTAACTATTACACAGCAGAGTTGCATTAAAAGTCTGTTTAATGCCATTTTGCAACCAGAGATAAATCATGAAGCCAGTAAAAGCTTGTAACATTTGCCAAAATTGTTTAAAGTTTGTTTTAAGCAATGTAGTAAATCAGTAGAGACAATAATCAAAATAAACTGGTATAGCAGTATTTTCCAGACCTGGTAAAAGCAAACAGGCCCAAAAGGCTTCAGAAAATACCTGCACAAAGATAGATGCTRAAAAACAGACTAATCTCTACCTCTGCCCCCCTCCCAGGATCACTCACGTACATAAAATACTATGGTAAAACTACACAAAATTCCACACTCCAAGCTGATTTCATATACGACTTACTGAAGTATTTGTCTAATACCTACACCCAAACACCTACCTCTGTGTTTACAGCTTTGCCACTTCTATGGTTTCAGCCTCATTCTGCCCTTCATACCTTATTTTGAGCAAGTCTTTCCTCTTGTCCACTGCTGYTCCCTTTTTCTTTGGCTTGAATGAATTACACAGTGTAGCACAAATATTCATGTGAACAACAGGAATTACTTAGATTTCTGCATCTAGCCACATATCACAGCGTATACTCCAGAGAGAGCTACTCCAGAGAACAGAGCTATTATCATGGATTCAGGAGAAGGAAAAGAGAGAGGGAGAARGGAAAGAATTAAATGAGAATTATCTTCCAAAACCACAGTGTGTTATTTGC
The DNA here is from genome assembly GCA_003342815.1 of Eudromia elegans. Lineage (NCBI taxonomy): Eukaryota > Metazoa > Chordata > Aves > Tinamiformes > Tinamidae > Eudromia > Eudromia elegans. The sequence goes on along the minus strand of PTEX01000086.1, from coordinate 137,354 downwards.
YTTCTGTCATTTGCTCTGCATCTAAGGCACTCAGACACCTCTTGGCGYGCCTCAGTTTTAAGCACTATCTCTCTGCACTCCTCTATTACAATTTTCTAAACAGCTCAGCAAGGCCAGTGCAGAAAAATAGACGAGTAGATAGATGTTGAAGCTCACGCTGTGATCATCTCCAACACACCAGACTGCACATCATACCACCACAAAAAGCAATCCAAGATGCAATTTTCCCATAACCACAAGATGATGAGACTGATTCTGCAGGCCTAAAACCAGGACACACTTCAATACTACAACATTGTGCAATTACTAGAATATTGTCCCTAACTAGGGACWGAAAGGTGAAGGTGTGAAGATATAAGGAAGCACTACAGGAAGCTCAAGTGTCAAGTATATCCCTTCAGGTCTGCAAGACTAGAACTAGAAATACGGTAGATTTAAGACATCTAAATCAGCACTAGTGGAAAAACACACACACACAGAACAAAAGCCCACCACACACACAGAAACATCCCACAACCCTACAAATGTTGATAACACAAATTTACACCAGCTTGAAAACACTATTTAGTACCAGCCCAGCACTCCATGTTGATTCATCATATTTATACTTGTTCAGCCCATCGTAAACAAAGATACTAAGAACAWGATTAAGGCCTTAAGAACCCTATTTCTCAATCAATAATACATTCCTCAATGGTGTGCACTGACACATGCTCCTTTGCTAACATACACCACGTTACATCCTACTTTTTTACATCACATTGYGAATAAAAAGCATTAAGATGGACAGTTCAGTTAGTATCTTCAGACCTACCAAATCATTTCAACATGAAAGCCCGAATATTTAATTGCTTGAAAAGAACATCCAGAAACAGAAGCACTTATTAATCGAAAGATAATCAGGAAATGCAACTCTTTCTATAAGCATAAACAAGTTTGGAGGTAGTAAGATAATTTGTKAAGTTTACTTTTATTATAAATGACCAGACCATAGCAATGGGTATTTTTCTTCCTGCCCTCTACTTCCTCTAGCCTTGCCTTCCTCCRGTAAGTACTACGACGGTTTCCACATCATTTCACTATCAACATGAGAAAATTTAACCTTTTTTTTTTGTGTGTTAGAGACTGGAAAACGCACTTCCGTGCTTCTGCTGTGCGAGCTCCCCAGCTAAGCAAGCCCAGCTGCTCAGGAAATACCATTGTAATGAACACATTATTGAACATGGAAGAATCAATTGAGATTTGTGTCAAAAATTTCACATGCTGCAAACAGGCCAGAAATCAAATGGCTCTTGCAAAAAACACCTCTCGGTCATGTTCGACAACTTCACCTTTCAAAATTCACGCACATGGTTAGAACCATTAAAAAAACCACACGGAATAACTGAACGTCAGAGAATTTCAATACTTGAATACCACAACATACAACTRCTGCTTTCTGCACATTGCACTTGCTCTGGAAAAATGAGTTAATGTGCAGAAAAATTATTCCCTTTCAAATAGCAATAGTGAGTGGTGTCATCCTATAGTCTTTTTAGCGGTACATTTGGTGACACCACACTCAAAAAGCTTTCGTTATTTAACCATCTGCTTCAGCCTATGTTACTCTGAATGCTTTTGAGGTTTCTCTTATTCATCTTGCAGGGCTGAAGATTTCTCAGATAGCAGAATTCCTGCAGCTGCTAGGCTTAAACGATTTCCCAATTAGAAATTTTGTGATTCTATGTAATGATGAYATTCATCTGTCTTGAGGAAAAGCTAAGGAGAGATCCTATAGGCATCTTTGCCTAATGGCAGGAAACAGAGAAGACAGAAAAGGGCTCTTGGAGGTACACTCTAAATGGACAAGCTGCAGCAAAGAAAACCCAAATTCTATATCAGGAAAAAAAAGGGCTTTCACCATGATGGTAGTGAACTGCAAGTTAGACTTGTTGAATTTCTTTTTACAATATGTGGAGTTGTTAATATACCGAGTATCCGATACCTGGTGTGGTTACTCAACTCTACCTTACGGATGTGAGGTCTCCTATGACAAGCGTAAACCTTCACAGGAAAAAGCTAGTGCACCAAGAACAAAAATACTCAGCCAAAAGCACAGAGGGGACTGAAGAGAAGAGCATTCAAAGTACCTACCACTTCTTTTCCTCAAAGTACACCAAGAATGTAGGAGGTTCTATATAAAATCAAGGTGAGTCTTTTTACCCTCTGTTGCTTGATTGCTCCCCCAAATTTTATGTGATATCTATTAATAGGAAGTTAGCACAGTGATTTGTAGTAGAGTCATATCCAGCCCTTAAGCTGCACTATGCATTGATTTTGCATTCAGTCACTTATGTTTAATACTAAGGGTAAAATCAAAATTAATAGCTAGAGCTTTTCATAGASTATGTAGGTTTAAAAGCTTGCATCCATTTACTAATCACAAATCATTAATGAAAAGGTACTTTAATAACTGCTTATAAAAGAATGATTTCTAAGAAACTCAAGGTTTTGTTTTGAATCCCTTWACACATAACAGCTAAACCTTTATTTCCACCATTGAAAGCCTTCATAAGCAGTAAGTTATYAGGCATGCCCAAGGAAGTTCAACTTGTCTACACAGACATGATCCAATTGTTGCACAGCTTGAACAGCTGAGAAAAATATCATCTTTTTTTCTGTCATTAGTAGTGCTTTGATGATTAAGAGTCAAATGTGAATCCAAACAAGATCCAGAACACCACAGTGATGCGAGGAATACTACGGAAACACGGGCACAGAGATGTTCCATCCATCAATGGTATCTTACATACAYAGCTGCTGTCAGAAGCTGGAAACAGATCTTGGGAAAACACATGCTGATGTGGCCTTAAGGAATGCCAGTTTAGCAGGAGTTATCATTATGACCAGACAACACATGACAACCCAGAACTGTCTGCACATCTTCAGGTCCCCTTCAGGTTTGACCTGTTCAGRTCTTTAGGTGGTATGCACAAAGCAGAAGCTGTTATTTAAAGAAGCTCCCATCTACGTTTTCACACAGATGCTGAAACAATGCCCAAAACAGAGGTCCTCTTCAAAGCAGTAAGTCTCTAGCTTCATCCATACTTGTTTAACAGTTTTACCACCAGAAAGGACCATGAGATGCAGACTGATCATCATCATGGAATTCTTCGGCACGAACTTTGGCATGTGTTTCCAGACTTTTATTGAAAACTACCCATTTCAAGACCTTTTGTCCTCAGATAATTTACATCACTTGGTTCACTAGGATAGGCCGGGCCATATTTTGTTCTCCAAGAATTCAGTTACAGTAAGTAAAGCACAKGGAGAAACACCGTCATGCCATTCCCAATCGTCCTGATGCAATCACAAGSTCTCAACTGCTTTCAGCAAGGTCAAGCATCCACCAACAGTTGAAGTTGCACAACGCATTCCTTGCCAGGTCAGAGAGAACACACCCCATATCTTGGTCTTCTGCACCAACAGCATGCCACAGGCTCTGAAGTCAGATACTAATATTGAACTTTACTGTCATGCTAACATTTGCACTCTATTAAAACATATTATCTAGTAGAATCCTTCTAGTTGACTCCACTTCCAACAAAAATTTAGCCATAATACTGCTTATTTTTATTAGTCCACTCTATTTYCCTCCATTTCTCTGTGGAAGTTACTCTTTCAAGTTACTCTTTCAACATTTCTTTTTTTCTTTCAAGATGGAAACATTTAACTCTGTCATTATTTCTACCAGAATAATGCTTAAATAAATTTACAAAATTCCTAAATGTCAACTGAAAATAGTTGAACGGTTTCCAAAGCAAAAYTCCTTAAAGTAGTAAATTTGAACAGTAGCTGAAAGCACAAAATCTAGCAAGAACAAATTCAGTGCTRGAGAACCTGTCAGAGAACAGCTCTTCAGTTATCGCTAGTATAAAACAATCAGTCAGATTTACAGGTCTCTTTGGTCACCTTGAAATTAAGTTATTCCTAGCTTTAGAAATTACCGATTTTTGTGAATAGGAAATAGTACATCTGTCCTTCTCCGATTCTATAACCTGWGAGTTTTGCCCTACATCAGCCTAAGCCAACATATATATTAAAAGCAGCACTATTAAGCACTGCAAGCTCTATTAAAAATCTAACCTAAGTGTTATTCATTAACAGCTTTAAACACTGCCACCAATAATAAGCAGAAAACAGGTCATGCATGTGGATGAGGCTACTTGGGCATCCTTCCATTTAATGGATGTTTACATCTCAGCAGGAGTGAGAGTGAGTTTCTTGTAAAGTCTAGAAAATTTGAATATTTTTCTAGTCCTACTCTCAAAAATTAACAATTCATTAGGCTACACAGAGTAACTTTTAGTGGTCCAAATTATTTTCTACACAAAAAATACATAGTTTTTGTCTTAAAATCTCTTATAGCCTCCATGTAGAACACATTTTACAAAGTGAAGTCCTGAAGATCCTGATAGTAGCCATTGCTTTAAAGGTTGCATTTTAAATTGTCATCGGTCATAACAAATGGAAGCTTACAGACAACACATTTTGCCTTGCTGAGCTGGGAGAATGYGACTCATCAAAACTTCTCCCTCTGAAAATTCGTGTCCTGCCCACCTAACAAAACYACTATGAACAGCCACATTTTTCTCCCCCTTCTTATCAGGAAAGGGTTTTCCATTATGCTTCTTCAATTTTTATTACTGTTTTTAGGTCTAATTCAAAGGGTTTGCTTTGGGTGTTTGCAAAGCCAAATACTGCAGCCAAGCTCTATAAGGAAGTTATTAACTGGATGCTTTAYCCCTGTGCTTCACTATAAGGACAGTTTTATGGAAAGGCTCAGTCATACATGCTCCTTCCCACGGTGATTCCCTTCCTGCATGATACAGCAAAAACTCCCCCAAATATCCCTTTGCAATGTTACACTTAGAGAGTCAGAAGTTTGGTAAATATACATTAAATAATTAGTTCTCCAGGCAATACCAGAAGACATATAGTCCCTGTAAAAATTCCTATCTATTCCTGAACCCAATACGCAGCATGATGCTTCCCATGTCTTCGACAAGCACATGCTTGACAAAGCCTCACAGCTCATCCCCATTAAAATTTTAATAGCTTATGCAGTTTTATAAATATACCTCCTATATTAAGCAGCTTTAATAGCAGACACTGTAAAATGTGCTACAAGCAATCACATTATGACCTGGGGTCCAAATCCATCAAGAGGGCCTGTGCACTCCTTCCTCAAYGCAGTACTAACCAAAATAGACTCACATAAATCACCACAGGAGGCGAATAAAGCAAGGCTGCACTGCAGTGTCTGAGCTGCTTTGGTGCATCTATGCAGTCCTGTACRATACCCACGTTAGGGACAGCAAACGTCTGAGGCTTACTCAGTACCATAAGACCAGTTTGTCACATGAAGCTGCAGAAGAACTGGACAAGCATTACCAAACCCCAGGTTTCTTGCAAACAGGTTGGATGCATAGCCTGAAGAGGCAAGGAACTTCCTTACTCCTAAGTAGGAAAAGGAAAAAAAAATGCACTACAATAGTTGGCATTCCAATTAGCTTGGAAAATTATAAGTTATAAGATCAGAATACTTGGCTTTAAATTAGATCCAAATGCCTTAAGAGTGGTTACCAGCCAGAGGGGCATTTAAAAGCACACTTTTATTCACAAAAGGCACTTAAACATTCCARTTACAAATAAGACTTGAAGATCAATGAATTTGGACAATTAAGGTATTACAAGAAACTCATCTGCTGAACCAGGACTTGCAGAATGCATATGGTGTGCAGAACAACTGATGACTTACAGAAGAGGCTACTTTGAACTCACCAATAAAAAACTCTAAGAGTAAATTATGAAAACGCCCTATTTGCATCTAACTCAGGCCAGCTGAAAATTAGTWGCAGAAAAGCATATTCTTAATTTGTAAAACATCTCTTTTGGCTTATTCACTACAAATAGGAAGTCAGTTGTGCAAAGAATTTGCTTAAGACAAAGATGGCAACTCCTGTCACACTRGACTAGTGCATCAAGTACAAAGTTGCCAGTTGAAGAATTCTGTTTTCAAAAATCCTCAGAAATTACATGATGACAAGTTTGATTATTTTCTTTCATCTTCAGCAGTAMAGCAGTAGGCAAATGAACTCATTTATATGATTTTGTCCAAGGATAAGTCAGAGGACACCAGGTTACCAACTGCATCTTCTTGAGAAGCAGTTAACTGCACAACTCATGAAGTCACATTATGGTATCGCTGGTGTTTTCATCTGATACTGTGCACTTACACAGGCATGAAGGAGTTAAACTACACCTATCTTGGCAGCTAATATCAAACAACAGCATTATCACAGAAGGCTGAGAAAGCCAGGAGGAACTGGCTTACCTGCAATTCTCTTTCTTCCCAGGTTAGTCCCTGCTGGTCCTCMGCCTGCTGGCCACAAAGACTAGGGAAACTGAACAAGAAAGATRGATCCTTCCAAACTCAATAGGTTCCAATGAGATGACCCAGCTCAACCAATCTGCCACCTTAAAACAAATCTGGTTTGAAGTAGGGACAGAAATCATACTGAAGACAGTTAGCAGTAGCAAGAGTCAAGGACTTCTAGAGTAGGAACATGGCCAGTTGGCTCAGTCACTTCTGCAGCATCAGCAAAGTAGCTCCCAACTGCAAAAATCACAATGAGCTCAGCAACAGACAAGCTGATTAACCTACCAGGAAAAGTCCACAACATGATGTGAGCACCTCCAGCCCTGATCAAAAGCCAGCATGTATTAGGAAGTACTGGGAAAAACAGGCTAAAACTTCTGAAAGATATTCTACTGAATACGGATTGCCTCAGTTTCAATTGACCTAAGAGATGCATGGGGTTACAATAACAAACACAGCATTAAGACCTCACCATCATTTACTCTTTCTGTCACCTTTCACAATTTCCTTGTTGACAACTATGGAGCTGTCTGAAGCAACCAGCAAGGACAGACCTGACCACTGCGGCAGACACCACACCGCAATTCCTGGGCAATCTCTCCTCCTTTCTTCCAGACACTCTCACAGGAGGTTAAGTTTCCCTTTTAAAGAAATCAGAAAAATAGCCAGAGACAGCTACCTTTGCAATCCATCCTTTAGTGGTGGACCCTACAACTCAGACTGCGCCCCAGGCACCTTATGGAAAAGCACTACTTACCTGGGCTAAAAAGCAACTTAGCTGGACAGCAATTTCATCYCTCTTCAAATGTAAATTTTTATATATGTGTTTGTTTACACTTAGGCAGGAAAAGAAGCTTTCAAAAAAAAAAAAAGCTACTTAAAGTCTTTTTTTTTGGAGGGGGGGGCCCAGAGGAGGTTGTTTGTTTTGGGTTGTTTTTTTTGCAGACCAATAAAGGAGTAGGAGTCACTGAAGAGCAGGACTGCAGAAAAACTTATGTTGAAAGAAAACACAAAATTCTGGACCAAGCTTCCAGGAAATTGAAGTTGGACAAAACTACAACTTCTTTGCCCCGGCCCCCCTCTCCCAAAGTAGGTCACAAGAAAGCATCCGTTTTAGAGACACTTTAGGATACCCAGGCTGACTTCACTCCGAGTAGGAGATTGGACTAGATAACTTGCCCGAGTTCCCTCCTGACCTGGATTTTCATGCGATGCTGCAACATATATGAAGGTTTTAAGGCTCATCAAGCACAGCCTCAGTAATTTAAGTTCCATTTCCAAAGAAAACACTCAAGAGAACTGTTAAAATATTTACATACTAAAAGGAAAATCTGAAAGCCTATCTGCCTTCTCAGGCATCTTCTGCATGGTATAACAAACTGTAATTCTCTAACAGGAAAGGAAACGACAAGAAAACTACTTAAGGCATTCAGGAGATGCTTTAAAAAAAGACAGTCAAATCCCCCAAACCCACCTCATAGAATTCAGAGTCCATTCTGCCCATACAGATTGRGTCATTTCCCAAGAAAAGGAGCATCTCATTGACTGCTTCAGTCTCCTGTTGCATAGAATTTTATTAGTATACTAACTCATGACTTCTCTTCATCTCGTTTCATCTGCTTACATAAAAATACTTCACACCTTCCCCATCAGCTGGCCTTCACCATAAAGTGCTTAAATACGACATTTTAATTTTTCTCCYGCTTCTGGATCATTATGTTCTTAAATGTCAATATACTGATACAAGATCATTGCTGCATAAAGCAAAGAGATTGAACACAAGTTTTTAGTAGCAAATTGTTCCACAAGGAAATCTCTCTCTCTGTCAACCCTGCATTTCCTATCGCAGTGCCTATAAACTGTATCTACAATCAATGCTCATTTTCTTCAACCATCCTYGTCTTCAGAAGTTTCAAGAGTATTACAGCACACAAATATAGAGAATAAAACAATTCTAAGGAGACTTCCCCTCCTCATTAACAAGTAYGCACATCTGATAAAGGCTCAAGTTTAACAAAAGCAGGAAAAAAACTATTCGCTGCATCTGCTACATAAAAAGACACTTGGAAAGCAATGTTGATATCRCATTGGTCTCCTCTGATGTAAACAGACAAAAGATGGGTAAGTTGCCTTCTATTTTGGAATATCACTTGCAAAAGAACYACCATGTCCAGAATAACATTCTTARCAAAAGACTGTGAGYTCTCTTCTTAAATATTTTGGAAGCGAAAACAAACAACTGTTCAGTATCATAACTGGAAAGGCTTTACATCAAACCACTAGATATTACTGGGTGGAATTAGAGGTCATTCAGTAATACACTCACCATGTGAACAGCTACTGGGTTGAGTTCCCATTACCGCAGCAAAATGCTGAGAAACTCAGCACATACGAATCCTTTGGAAGAGCAACGTGCCACCTGCACCAAACCAGTGTTTTAGTTCTAGTTAATGTTTTACCTTGAAACCTCTGCATGGAGGCACTGTTCTCTCTCTCTCCCTGTCCCCTCCTAAAAGCTAATTTTCTATCTGATCTCAAGATTTAAAGCATATTTCTTCCTCCCAACACCAGAAGCATCAACTCAGCAGCTCTAGAGCATGGCCAAAAAAGCCTTCCGTGATGGAATGTGTGACACTAGGAACCTTATCAGTCTTGAAATCAGTCTGCATCTTTCAGCAKCTACTTCCCCCATTTTACTATATCATTTACTATAGCTAAAAGATTATAATAAGAACTTCCAAAAGCATCAACACAAGATTTGTTTCCAATGACAGTATTTGTAATCTGGGCTATGGATCATCAATACTTGGACACTGTGAAGCTTGCTTGCATCTCCTYAGAAAGCGACCCTTAAGTTTTCCAAGAATCCACAAGTAAAACAAATTGAATCAGTAACATTGCTTCTCAAAAACAGCAGAAACACTCAACTCAAGAACAAGGTCTTTGGCCTCCAGGTAATATTAGAGACTGATGCAATATGTTTTACTCCTTTTTCCAGTTTTACCATAGTTACACCACAAATGTTTTCATCTACAATTGCTAGTACTCCAAGCTACTCGCCTTGTATAGCATTATTTCAAAAGAGTGCCTTCTAGGTTTTTCCAATTGAAAAAAGACACATACGGAATTAAGACTTGACACATTCCTTTAATAGTAAACAAAATCCAATCAACTTCTGAAAGAAAATCACACTGCTATCCCAAGAAATCTAGCTAGGCAGACCCTGTTGATCTAGCATTAGCATGAGACCCTGATCACTTAAGTGCGTGCATAACTAGGTTGGCAAAAGGTCAGCTTCTTCATTCCAGTTATAAGAGTATGTATAGAATTGCGTTATTTTTCAGGAGAARGAGGATGCATGCACTGGGTCAGGTAAGAGCTAGCTAACAAATGCTGTGCAAGAATCATAGACACTTAAAATATCTCAAGTCAGGATTTGCCCAGAAACCTTTTTTTAGTAAGTTATTTCAAAGCTGGGACAAGGAAGTAACCTGTAAGATAACTTCAGACTATCCTGAAATAAACACCAAGATATCCAAGAGTTCAAAGTCATGCCAGAAGTTGGCACTGCTGTAAATCATCCCAGCACTCAACACCGAGCATCATCTGTTAGATACACCACAGCAATCGTTAATAATCTGAAGAGCAGCCAGTCTAATCCACCGCTCAAAGCAGAGCCAGTTAGAGCAGGTTGCTTTGGGCCACGTAGAGTTTTAAATATCTCAAAGCACAGACTGAACAACTTTTCTGGGCAACCTGTTCCAATATTTCACTACCCTCATGGTAACAAAGATTTTCCTGGTATCTAACCAAGTCTCCCACACTCCAACTTGTCCACCAGCTTGGTTCAAGCTTTGTTGCTATGTATCTTCAAGAAGGGTACAAATGTTTATACCCTCAAAAACGCTGCAGAGAGCAACAAGATGTCCTCCCTCTCTCCTAAGGCTGAAGAAACCCAATCCTGTCTAACTGTCCCCACATCATATAGTTCAGGTTCCTTTCCCTCCTCACTGGACTAGTTCCAACATGTCAGTTTACTTCATGTGCATGGGAGCCCAGTACTGAAAGCAGTGGCCAGATTCCATCTCAAAGACATTAAACAGAGGAAATAACCACTTCTCCCAGACACATGGCCACCCTCTCGCCAATAAGCCCAGCGTGAAATTGTCCACCTTCCCTGCAAGGGCACACCGCTGACTCTGTCTATATATCACCAAGTTGGCCATAAAGATACTATGGAAGATCACGTCAAGATCATTTCCCTTGGTAAATCTAGCCTGGCTGTTTTGACTCCCTTGTCTCTCCAGTGTTTAGAAATGGCCTCTAGCAMAGCTTTGCTCCAGAGCCTTCTCAGGCACTGAAATCAGGCTTATGGTCTTGGAACCTCCTGTACTTCAGCAGGACTTCCCGTACTTCTCGTGYCACCAGGAGTCTCAGTTGTTACCACCTTTCAAAGATGACAAAGCGGTCTTACAATTACACTGACCACATCTCAACATCTTCAGATACATCTTATCAGACCGGGTAAACACTAATTGAGAGCTTCCATAATARTATTTAATTCAATTTGATTATCACAAGGAAAAACAGCATCCATATTTTCAGTAGTAGAATTCCAGAACCCAAAACTTCTCTCAAACTGAGAAGCAACTTACAGATCCAGAAGAAAAAGAGCAAATGATTAACCTAAATATTTACATTCTTTGAGTCCTTTAGCACATAAAAMCAATTTTTTCTTCTCATGGGTCTCAAAATGACCCACTGACAGAGTAAAAAAGTGATACTCATATCTGGCACTTGCATGTGTTGAAGCATCTTAAGCATCTGGTTGAAATCCTTCTTATGTTTAAGACACCCAATGAAGTGTTCATTGCCTAGTTCAAAAAAAGTCTTCAACAGATACAGTGTTATCTTAAAAATCATTTAAAATGTAAATTTCTATTTTACAAAAATTCTTAATCTCTCATCTATTCCTTTAAGCACATATATTTGCAATGGAAAGAAAAAAAAACAGCTCTAAAAGTTTCACATGTACTCATGATTTAACTTTTTGGCAAATAAAATGCTAAAGGTTAATCCYGAGTCAGGGAAACAGATGTTCGGTCAAAAGGAAATTTTTCTCAAGAGGAGATACCCAGGAAGTTTGTCTTTCCAATCTGCTCCAGCCCACAAAATTTCCCACTGCCGTCATCCAAATGGGAAAATTAYGAATCCGCCTCCAACTTAACCGCGCGTACAGGAAAACAGCAACTAGAAGCACCATCCTTCAAAACATTAAAAAGTGCTTCGGTAAAAAGCCTATTAGGAATGCAATGCTATTCACAGGCTTCAAGTCCAAATGATTGATTTTGAACGACTCAACTTCTAGGAGCAACACTCTCGCTCCCAAGGAGCCTCCCATTTCACACCAAGTTAGCAAGCGTCTCCACTGGTGTTTAAGCATTGAACATCGCCTTTATAGTAGGACCGGGTGACACCTTTCTTAGCTAGTCACGTGTTCACAGCCAACAGAGCTGAGCAAACAAARTCAGGCAGTGGTTATAAATCACAGCAATCCTCTCTTCAAGCTTGCTCTAGAAGAGGAACAAACTTGTGTCTTTTATCCCTCATAGCCTTGACAATCAGTAGGAATAATCCATCTAAAGCTCATGCCAGGTCAAGGATTCTGTGCCATGGGCTAACCCTTACGTGTTTCCTACATCTAGCAGAATGTTCACCCAGAATTGAAGTCTCTTGTGTACTTGCCAGGCCTCAGTTCATTTAGCACGAGAAATAAAGTTAAGGCACACCCATATGAACACAATCCTATGACACATGCTCCTCGTTTGGAAACACTGGGAAGTTTTCTGGTCTCAGCTCAGTGTTTTCCAGTTGCCAAAGTGAAGATATAGATCAAGATATCTTGTTTGGCAAGTGTCCAACTGCAGCTGCAAAGAGCAGTTTATTTCAGTTACACGAGATCCTAGAAAGTTATGTTTTAAACGAGGATAATGCATCCATTACCAAACCCAAGCAGATCTGATGTTCCTGTGAGGTTTTCCAGATCAGAGACAGGTCCTARCGACGCTGTACAAAATGTCATTCCAAGTCCCTCTGTACCACTGACCTGTTCCCTCTTGAACATGCTTCCCATGCCAGTCCAACACAGCAAGCTCTTCAGCAGGCTGCAGTGCTGTGTCATCAGAGGTGCTTTTTCATGTGCTTTGGAAGAGGAATTGGAGAGAAGAACATGAGACCCRAAGCTTGTGGCTACTTACGCAAAGTCTACTACTAGACTCTTTTTGCTCTGCTAGCCTGTAGGAACACTCCTCATGAAGGAAATTTATTTGCTGAGTATTTTAAAATCAAGTAGGATCAATTCAGTTTAAAGAGTCTTTTGTCRTTAACTTACATCCTGCAAAAGACAAACAGAAAGCAGCCTCTACCRGGGCAGACAAAAGCCCTCACCACAAGTTTTCAGCTACACTGCTCTGCACTGGAAGTCCTAACGATGACCAAGGAAACGAATGGTGACGTTTCCCTTCATGCCAGCGACGCCTGGCTCATGCAATGGATCAGTCCCCCACGCAGGGAATGGCGGGGAATGAGGCTAATGCTAYACAAGCATCTGAACAATAATTAAAACCAGAGAATAAGAAGCAATCATCAATCTACAACATGTATGGGTTAAGTCCTCACACTGGCATTTCTAAGAGCAAAAATGATTAATTAGTGAAACTATCAAAACTATTAATCAATGCTATGAATATGAATGAGACTGAACATCAGAATCRTTTGAAAGACAGCAGGAATTTAGGTTTTCCATTCCTTATGCAYAATAACGGTAAGCAAGTTGTTATTCAACATACTGCCACCATATGAYTAATATCCAAAGTTATTGCCATTTTAACAAGTCACAACTAAGGCCACAGTATAAACGAAGGATTAACAAGACAGCAGGGGGGAAACAAAGTCTCACAAGAAAGTACAATTTTGTTAGCTAAACATACAATCCCTGCCAGAGGAGTTTGGTCACATCTTGCTTTCCATCCTGACCTGCCTTTTTTGTTCTTATTATTTTATTTTCTCCCGTTGTCACAAAATCAAGTGAGCAATCYGTGTAAACTCATTTACATCAGTACCGCTGACAGAAGGAACAGGCTGAGCTCAGAACACTTAGTGAAACTCGCAGCAGAAATAACGTTATTAACTAAAGAATGGAAATGTTTAAGAGCCTGACAGAAAGAAAACACTGTCATAATTATTATTGGGGTTAGCTCATATCTGGAGCTCCCAGGGCTCTGCAAGGGGGATCTGGAGCATTAGAGAAATTCCAGGGGAAAGCACGGCCAGCCTTATGCAGCCTCTTGATATGTGTAAGCCATGTTTGCAGTTAAGACACTAAAAAMCTTCAATTTTGTTTTTCTAGACTCTTCAGTCAGAAAACGTCAGTTGCAATTATATAARCCCCATGTTGGTGGCAGGACGTGACTTCTGCCAAACATTAGAGACAGATCTGCTCGATACTGTATCGGGATGACATGGAAAGATGACCTTACGCTCCTGGAAAACAAGTGCATCTCAGGAGCCAAACAACTAGCTGAAAACTGTATTAATTACAATATGAACAACTAATACCATTAAAGTTTAACTCAACACCAGTTCACAGCACGTATCATCCTAAATCAGTCTAAAATGCCCCAGGTCATGTCAACTGAGTATTATTTTCATTTGGAACACAGTAAGAGCATGTCCTACACCTCTCAAAGAGGCTACATTAATATCCACCATCTTTTCAGAGCTTTCTGTCAGATACTCATACAGATATTTTCACGTTGCTCTCTTGCTCTAAACACACAAAAAGCATGAATGTTGCAAGCACAGCAGCAACACCAACAGTTACCATCAAATCTAGTGAGGGAAATACTTGTTTACAACAGAGCAAGGCAATACTTGATACATACAGAAAAGCCTCTTATCAAGTAGCTGCTTCAACAGAAGTCCATTGTCTTCAAATTGGTAGTTTAACTGTCAAAAAATATCCTCTCTTTTGTATTTTCCCATTTTGGCATGAGAAACTATAGAGCRAAATGACTGCTATCAATTTGCTCTTCCAGCCAAACAGATAGGACGATTTAATTAAATCCATAAAGTCTTACTTCCCAAGATACTCGTCTGCAAGCAAGTTCACATGACAACACATAATACATATTTTTGCCAYCGTTATCATGGTAGTATCCATTATACCCCCCTCCTGCAGTCTGTTACAGCCAAATATTGCCATCTGACCTTCATCCCTTTTGCATTCCTATCTGGTACTACCTGTCCCCACTCCCCTTCTTTTTCTCAGGTGCATATACTCTGCGRGTGCAATGAAATAGCCACAGGCAATTATTTTTAATACAGTAGGAAAATAATGGCTTTGCCTTCCAYATTGCTGGACCTTAAAAGCAGAACACAGGAGGTACCAGAGATCCTCTTTCAGTTCGAGCATTGCTGGGCAGACCGCAATGGAAAGATAGGAAGGACACACTGAAGTGCATCTCAAAACGAGAAGAACGTATTACAACCTTCCATCTCAAAGGGTATTTTGGGGCAGCTAATGAGCTGTATTCCAAACCTGAGTTTTCACAGCCAGAGTCCAGAAAAATACTTCAACTACCTAATTGTTTACTCAGTTTTGTTCAGTATTCACCCAGAAACCAATTCTTTCCTTATTTGTTCCTTTAAGTCCAGGAGCATTCCCTTTATTCCTGTCAAATTCTCTCTTCTTCATATCTTTCCTGCCCAGAAACCTGTCCTACTGTTGCAAGTTTCTGATGGGAATGTTTATGCCTCCACCCAATTATGTTATCTCCATTTCAGTTATCTTACTGATGCTTAATAGAACAGCTCCCAATCTTGTCCTTAACACCAGGAGAGAAAATGCTCACTAAGCATGAGGTTTATTTTGTTTTGTTTCTTCACCCCTGCCCCTAGAACTTCAGCTTCACTTTACCAACCTTTCAAATATTTGCAGAGGAAGAACACAAAACTACTGAAAGAGCCCCCTGCTCCCTCCTGCTTTTTAAAAAGATATTAAAAAATGTGCAAGCATCAAGAAAGGCAAAGGATTAGCTTTTTTTTTAAAAAAAAGATTCTCTGCTACCTCAATCTTTTGCCAGCTGCAACAGACATAAGTAATGCAAGGGACATAAGCGACTCTTCCACTGCCTACAAGAAAGGCAATTCAATTTGATATATGTTGATAAGAAAGACCAAACCACCATACACATCTTGCAGAAAGCCAAATACTTGCTGGAAGGCAAATCTGAAGATCTGTCAACTACAATAAAGATTAACATGTGCTCAAGGAGGCACACAGGTTGCCAGATCAGGTGCTGTATAACCAATAACATCCATTCCTACATCAACTTAAGAGAACCAGTTCTTCACTGCAAGGCAGAACTCGAGGATTTGGGAAGGGGTGCATGGAAAAGGCCATCGCAGTGCTAAAACTRAAGAGATATGATATAATCCAAATAAATTCAAACAGTTGTTTGCCAAAATGAGAGTATGGAAATGAATTTTCTTACTCTTTAATATAGAAAAGTGCCAGTAAAGTAAAATATAATAGGAGGCAGCTATCTGCAGCAGTTGCAAACCCAAGTACCACATAATTCGGTTTCCAACATTTAATTATAAAAGTGTCAGCCCAGCAAAACAAGCACAAGACCTGCCTGTTGAAAGACCTTGGGTCAGCAGGCACTGGAKGGGGAGGTCGGGTAGGAGGGAGGGGTGAGACGGGAAGGAAACAAAACAGTCCTCTGATAAGATCAGAATCCCATGCTGAAGGATCTGAAGCAACTCCTGCTTTYAGCCTAATAAAGACCATGTTTAGAAGTGATACTTAAGATGTACGGATAGAGAACAAGAACTCAAGTTCAGCTCAGAGGTCAGGCTGCAAAACCAGCCTTACATTCTGTTCCTGACGGGCAGTGAAGAATGCAGTTCACCCCCTCTTTGCTGCTACGAGTCAAGATACCGTGTGAGGCTTCAGTGACAGCACGGCGGGTTATAATTAGGTTCATTTTTCTGGAGCAAGCCCAGGGAGCAGCCAAGTGACCAAGTTTAACTTGGTAAGTGCCAAAATACTGTCCTCACTTAAAAATCCCAAAGACTCCCCAGATAACTTAAAAAATCAGTAAGATCCCCAAGTCCAGTTAATACTCAGCATGTTCAACAGACCTCGAGGGAGGGGCGCTCACAAAATTGTTACGCACAGATTCCGGGGGACAGCGTGGAGTCAAGTAGGAACACAAAATTGCAAAAGATACAGCCAACAGTGATGGTCTGACCATCTGCAGAGAGCTAACTCATTAAATGCTAGAGGGGAAGGCAGAGCACAGTATCGTGTTATCTCTAACCTAAGCCCTGCATTTTACAATAGTCTTGCCTAGACAAATCATAAGCCTCTACCATGAAATTTAACTTGGATAACATAATCCTCAGCTACCCAAGAAATAGATATTCACATTCCTACACAGATGTGGTCACGACCCCAAASAGCAGAAAAGCAAGCCTAACCATAGCAAGATTTGCTTGCAGTTATTCCCTGTGCTCAAGGAGGTAATTCACAGAAGGTGCAGTCTGCACGTGCTATATTTGCTTCTACCCTAAAATTATTTTAGGAAGTTGAACGATAACCATATAGAGCACCAGCTTTGTAGTTCAACAGTAATGAAAATTATACTTGTTATTACTTTTGTATTGAAATAAATCTGAAAGAAGATTGCCTTTAAATGTAAGCGATCTAGGAATTTGCGGGGCCCGCAAAACCGCCAGAAGGCGAATGCTTCCAAGAAGTAGGTCACTCCTCCCGCTTCAAAATTATTTACAATCTCCTAACACCACATTGCAAAGAGCTAGCACTGATGCTGTAGGGACTGTTATGGTCAAAAGGAACACACATGTAATGATAGGAAATAAAACATTTTATTTTGGAAGTAGTTTTAAAATAATATATGCCATCTTCAAGCTGCTACATAGATTAAAATAATAATTAATACAGTAATATTTAAGCTAATTTTACTTTTGGGCAAGACTTAAGCCAAAAGGAGGTACAATCCTGGAAACTATTACACAAAATCGTCAGGTATCCACAGGGGAATGGGCTCCAGGAGAATTTGTGCTTTCAAAAGCATCCGTTTGTGCCTGTGAACATATCATATCTGAAGACTTTTCATCGTCTTCTAGACACAAAAAATCATTTGCTTCCAGACTGACAGCAAGCGAGACACTTTGCCAACSGCCCTATTAGCTTCTACCTGATCTACATTACTTCTCCCACATTTTTAAGAACAGTGTTGAAAAAGTGATGTGTTCAGCATTCATTGCTCTCACACATTTCTCCCACCACTATACTATGGAAGTGATTGACAACAACGAGAACACACTGAAGATGTCAAAAACAAAAATTTCATAAAAAGTAGTTTTCAGTRAACTTGATCTCTAGGTTATACCTGAAGTGACCCAATGGTGCAACATGAGCTTCACCTTGAATCTAACTCCTCCATCCTCAGTCTCTTACTTGAGAGGGGGCTTCAAGTAAGCGCATATAAGCCAACAAATTGAGGTCAACTCACAAAGAATATGTGGCTTTCAAATATTCCATTCAGCTGGCAAACCAGAAGGCTTATGCAGCTGTAATAGTCTTGGGACACTATCACACATCTCTGCTTTCACTTCCTAGCTAAAAACTCGTATCATCTTTCCAGGATACAGTACCCTCACAAAGGAAAAAACATGTCACCAGCACCATTTATCCTCCATAGGATGTGTATGCTGGCTTACCTAAAATGACCTTACGGCACCAGGCAACAGATGGGAATTAAATACAACATTTTCCCCATCCTAATACTATTTAAGCATTTCCCGCTGTGATATAATGGATGAATTAGTACCTGCTACAGAACAGAGGAAATAGAGCTCAAACAGATTCCTTCCTTGAAGAGATTTTAAGTATATTTAAAAGAAAAAAAAAACAAAAACAACAAAAGGTCTTGCAGAAAACAACATAAAAGAGTCAGTCCAAGAAAACAGTCSAAACTGAAAACCTCTTCTACTGCAAACAGTAATATTAAATGTAGAATCAAAACTGCATGGGTAACACTGACATGTTCTTCATTATACATGGAGATTTTCCCAGAGGTATGGCAAGACATGAATAATTAGTATCTTTTCTAAACTTAGCTTTTTTCAAGTATTGCCTATGAATGAAAGAGAGCAAAGTCTTACGGAACGACTTCAAAATCCCTGTAAAATTTCTGCACCCCGCTTTTTTTATTCCAAGCAAATAAAAGTTACCATGAAACTTCAAAACACTGAAAAAATAGAGCATTGGGAACACCAAACCTACTGGTTACTGTTCTCTCTACACCCACCACAGAAGTCAAGAGCTACTTTGTGGTTTTGAAGCTCAGTAAGGCAAGATACTGGCAGATAACATACAAAACTCATACTAGCAGGGAGAAACATTCCTCCCCCGAATACTGGATAAGTATGCCCTTATTAAGAGGAAGAAGACTTTCAAGAGAGATGAAGATCAGCTAAGCAACTTACTCAGAAGATCTGGATCCTCTTATGGCAGAGGTTATTTCTAATCCTACAAATTAAGCAAGGGTTGAAAGTAGACTCTATCTTAAAGCAACCAAGGTCTTCACTAGCCCATTCTGGGTTCCCCCCAAGAGGCCTCTGCTATGCTAACCCAGCAGTGGATGACAACTGGTTGGGGGTGGGAAGAAAAGAACAATTTTCTGGCAGAGGGAGATGGCCTCAAAGCAGCTCCTAGGGTGGAGATTTCTGTAGCAGCATCTCCTTGTCACCTTCATCACGAGCCTCTCAGCTGTACGTAAGGCACTGCTGCTACAGTGGGGAAATCGCTGTGCTGAATGCCAAGAGACAGAAGCCAAACCACGTTATTGCCGCCACGAGCGCCCACTGCACTTTAATGAGCAAATGCACATGTTCAGCTCCCTCGCCTCAGAGCCTGCCCTCCTTTTCCACGAGCACTAGCACACCGTTCAAAAATCCCATTATCCCTCCGCTTCCCCTGACAAGAGGCAGTTCTGGGACTAGAACCCACCCAAAGAGGATTTGACAAGGTCTTGGAAAAGAGCATGAGGCAGTGGACTTGGAGGCCAAACAACTGCATTCCACACCCACGACATCCAGCATTTGGGAGTCCACATATTTGAGCACAATACTATCCACCCTCCAGCAGGAGGAACAACTAAGACAAGATGCACATTTGGAGGATGTGCTTCAGCAGAAGGAAGCAAGTGGAAGCCAGCAGTCTTTCTGAGCAGGAGTTTTCATTTTCAAGATGAAAGCAGCTGCAATTATCTCCTTTTGCTTAGGTTCACCTAACTTTACTCCAAGCTGAAGCATATAGAACAGACACCTTATAGCATAGCACAGCTATAGCTATATGTTCCATTTGAAAAGCATTTACAAATGTCTGCGATACCTCTGAATCTTAGCTATATCACTAACCTATTCCATTCTCACTTACCTCTATGGAGTAAAATTTATTTTTATCATTAATTGAACCAGAAATCAGTTCCTCTAAACGTGCCCATCTATATTTAAATTACAATTCTGAAAGAGTGTAAACATGAGCAGAAAGAGCTTTAATTTTTGTAGTGAAGGCACATTAAAACAGACATAAACAGCCTGGCATATTTGACAGCCAGGTGTCCAATTTTTCCCTTAATGGCTAGAGGCAAAAGGGAGAATGGCTTTGACCCACTTCTGCAGCAACCCATATGACCATTACATGCTAAGCTCACACAGAAACAGAAAGCATGTCTATTTTGTTAATTCACTTGCTGCAGAAAACAGCTGAACCGAATGCTTAATCCTCTTTGCTTGCTATATATGCTCAGAAAAAACAGCCTGAATGAGCCAAAGTGCTTTAAATATTATTTGCAGGCAAATAGTATCACAGCACAGCTCTTACTGGAAAAGCTTGTAAGGGGGATGAAAAAAATCACAATTCTTTCAAGCAAGAAGGTGCAATAGCTACAATTCTCACTTCAACAAAAGCGTCCTTATCATTCCCACCAGGGCCCCTGGCTGCAAAAGCTTCACTTACGCTGAATAACATCAGTGTACGTGTGGAATACTGATAGCTGCTTTAGAGAACGCTGAGGCTCACCAGGATGAGGGTATTCGGAGAAGAAAGGCAAGGTATTTACATATGTGCAGCTATCTCTTCACATCTAGCTCGGTCTTCATTTTTTCAGAAAGCCTCCAACCAGCACATTATTTTCCATTAGTATGAGAAAGATGAGGCGCTACCTATGCACAAGCAACGTATAGCCCGCCACACACCTCCACGCTGTAAAGCACTACACCTTTCTCTACAGCACCAGCGAGGCTCACATGCACCGAGTCATTATTTTACTTTGCTCTTTAAAATGGCAAGTGCTAAAAGAAGCCCCCAAATATCTTGTGTTTTAAGAGAACCATTTGTCTGCTCTCCAGCTTGGAGATGGAGATCTCCCCATCTCCGTGAAGCACAGGAGCTCCTGGCAGCTCACCTGCACTCTTCTCTTGGCCGGGAAGGAAGCGTACTGAAGCCTGTAAAGCAGGTGACCATTTCCACAAAACTTGCAGCAAAATCTGTTGCCCGCTTGCAGGGCACCTTCTGAAAGGGAAAAACATGAGCCCTCTCTTTAATACCCTACACAGCTCCACACACAGAAGAGTGGCAGCCAAGTTCATGGGCAGCAGATGGGCTAAGATGCACAGCATGAGCATATGCTAATATGCTATTAATTACTGAAGCCTTCAGAGCTACTGCAGTATTAGTCACTAGGGAAGGATACCAATTGAACACATCCACCAAAGGAAAAATAGAATAATAATTTTGATAGAAATATGAAATTATCAACCATGACAATAGAGTGGCACATCCACAGTAGTTAAATGACCTTACCTATGTGTGTTCTTTATCAAAGGTTTAAACTGCTGATTTGAAAGCTCATCAACATCAACACATGCTTATTCCTTCTCTCCTGCTCAGGTCAGTTAAGCAAGAAACCTGCCAAAAAAATTAACTGTGCCATTTCTCACTCTCACATCCTATCAACTAGGGGACATAACACAAACCATCCAATTTGCTCTACCAGTTTGCATCACGAGAGCACTGCGTTAACTAAAGCTCAGTTTTCCCGAAAAAGTCAATGGTCACAAATAGATGCGAGGCTTTCCATCAACATTTTCACAACCCTTCTGAAAGTACAGAAGGGCCAACACCTCCACACACATCTATCAACTTACTTCCTTTTCATGAAGAAATATTGTACAGATTTTGTATCAAGCAGGTTGAAGACAAGTACTGTTGACAAATATAATCCTTCAGTCATCGGTTCCTAGATGTTTTGGTCCAGCAGTGGGAGTAAATTTGCCCTACTAACCTTTAACAGCTGTTTCAAAGCTGAGGCAGATAGGAAAAACTGGCATCAAGAAACTATGGAAGCAACTAGAAAACTCAAGGAATTTCCTTTCCCTCAGCACACAAATCCCATTAGCTGTTAACTAAGTACTTGTCAGTGTGAATGACTAACAGCAAAGAATATTTCATATATCATCTGGAAAGAGTCAAGCCCCTGAGATCTCATTATCAGAACCAAGTGCCCCAGCTGACATGAATTATTTACAGCAAACCAGTGCTTTTGATTATGCACATGCATTAAACACTGAAGGTGCATCTGTGTCCCAGTTTTAAAACCACCATGTGGAAACAAAGCCAGAAACTGAACTAAAACCTAACATTTATCCTGCAAAGCAATGATGCTCTCAGCTGATAGGCTGAAGTTTACCATTCATGCGTGAAAATGTACAGATGTTTTCAATACAGTAAATGATAATGGGCTGTAAAATATATGTCTTTGTCTTCCTTTTGACACACTGATAAAAAATACAGTTCTTAAGTCTTTATCATACGTAACCACATCTCTCGGTAATCTCTTCCATGTATCTGAATGACACTATTCAGGGAAACATAGGCATCAAAATGTCCTAAACATGAATGTGAGGGTTATTTTTTCTGTACAGTGTGATGTCATGAAAGCAAAACAAACAAGAAGTTACACACTTTATCAACTTCTTATGGGTTACAGCATCCAAAACCCAGCAGTTTGGAAATTCAAAATTTGTCCCCCATCTTTTCCCTATCAGAGGGCAGCCAAGTGCCATGGTATCAGTATTTTTAAAACAAGCCGATTTAATTCTTATTTCTTGTTCTAGGAACATACAGGCAGATTCATTTATTCATCTAATTCAGAGATTTAACATTATTTAAGTCAATACACGCCTGTGTGAAGACACAGTACCTTCATGCCCACATCACCTGGCTTCCAGGCATTGAGTTGGTTGCCACACAGGAATGCACAATCTTCCATTTTAGTGTTAAAACTGTCTTCAGCTTACACAGAAACAATAATTCCAATTAAGTGAGAATATTTGCAATGCTAGTCTGAAAAACACTTCAGGTATGTTTGAACACAACAGGTTTTCTTCAATGAAAAACAAAACAATTATCATGTGAATACTGGGGTGCTCATTCCTGTCACTTTGTTAGGTTGATTCGTTAGGATTAAGTTAATTTTCACACATCTGAGATGACTGAAGCAGTTTCTGAAGTTACAGGGACAAGTCAAAGAAACTATAGTCAATCTTTAGCCACTGCACAACATTTCCTGCTAAATTCCCTTCACTCCTTACAGCCAAAGCCTCAACTTCTGTGTGGCTGGTTTTATTTGGGGGAACTGAAGCGGGGGGTAAGCAACTGCCTTTCATCATCATGCGATTTAATCAAACCAAGGGGAAGCAAAAACACCACCTATTTACAAGACCACTCCACAACTGGTATCAAGTGTGAGGTATTTAAGATCGTAACACCTCAGGGAGCAATTATACAGCCAACAAAGAACGCAAGCAAATTCTTCAGGGGTCTGTAAACATTTTACACTGCTAAGTTTAATCACCAAAGCAGGCATCCCCCAGGAGATCTGAAAGCCATGGGATTTGAGCACCACAAAAGCTTCTAAAAACCTAGTTGCAAGCTGAAAACAACAGCCAAATACAAGGAAGATCGGTGCGGAGTAACACCTTGTTTTACCCCCTGCATGCAATATACACAAGGGAATCAAGTTAGGGCCTTAAAACAATCAACACTGACCTTTGCATTTTGCTTTCTAGGTTACAGGATTAGCATTTACTTTGCTCTCAGTCATATAAAACTACATTTGTATGTCAAGTAGACACAACACTAGTTTTGGTGTATCAACTAAAACAACTCACATCTGCAATAAGGGAGCCTAGGTAGGTCTCTGCCCTGCTACTAAACATATCCTGAGATGACAAAGTTTACATGTGCATTGCACTTGGTATTTGCTCTTCTCTATTTGGTTTTCCCTAAAGCCTACTTCTGTGTCCTAATTCTCCGTCATTCAAGTCCTTCCTGAAAAGGACTAAGGTTCTGTGCTGAAGATCTTCCCTTTGCATTTTTGTACTACAGCTCTCCTGCAAGTCACCACATGTCCTCTGTAAGCTCTCACCCAAATGAAACGGAATGAGGCATCCAAGGAGCTTCCACATACCTATTCCATAACTCCCTCCTTCCCAAGTCCTCTTTTTGCTATTCCTAGGTGTGGACCCAAGACATTTTCGTCTTACTTAAACCACTAACAAAACCCCAAGAGGCTTGTTCATCTGCAGATATGTTTACTTGTTTAGATAACTTTTATACAGAGATCTAGGCTAGCCAAAAAATATAAGAATAACACCCTGATACACAGGGATGCTAAAACACGCCTAAATCAATCATTTTTTTTGCTGCTGGGTTCAATTTATCCACACAATATAGTGACTCCAGACAAAATTTTAATTCACAAAACCACTCCCTTTCAGGACACTTGTTCCCTGTATGGTCCTGCACAAACAAGGCTCTAGGAAGTCTGCAAATATTTTCACTGCTGTCAGATTAAGAGAGAAGAAATACAGGCATAAAACTTTTTTTTTTTAAAAACACATAAACACATATTAACAATAATTTATTCTATAACTAGTACATAACTGCCTTTAAAGCAGTACATCTGAAGTGCTAACTTCCCCTCAAACCTTACCCTTAAGGCAAGTTCTGCTTGTGCTTGCAATGCAAAAAGAGTTAATGCTGACTCTTAAGAAATTCATGACAGTTCACGGGAAATGCTATTTCCTTTTCAGACACGTGCTTTTCCTTCATGGAAAACCTCCAATCTCGTACTCATATTTACCTCACTACTTAAAATTGGCTTGGGTATGTTCAATTCCTTTAAGCATATGGCTCAGCATGGGGTCTAAAATTTCTCTAAGCTTCATATTTTTGGTTGTTTTTTTTTAACCTTGGCCTCTAGGCAAAGAATACATGTCAGATACACCACAACTCTGCTCATGGGAACAGTTTTCCAAGTTGGCAAGCAGGGTACTAAGATAACACTGAAAAGGTTCAAGTTGAGCAAGAGACACTCTCTGACCGCCACTTCTTCTGACACCATGGAGCAATTTTCCAAATACAGTAAGTGGCTAAAAGGGTCAGGGGCTCTAGATGCAGTCTATGAAGTAACAAGGTGAGTATGGAAAACTCATAAGTCATCAGTGCAGCACATGAAAACACTATATGCACCAAGTTACTTAAGGCAGTATTAACAGCACTTACCCGCATGCAAACAAGAGAATTTTACAAGTCACATATAATCTTATCCCTTAAGATGCACCCTTACACTTTGAGATGTGAACTCAAAAAAATCTGAATTCAGCCAAGTCAGGTTCCTTCCTGTTACCTAATTTTGAAAAGCCAGAGGAAATGCTCTATAGTGGTAAAACAAAGGGCACAGGAGAAAACTGCTGCAAGAAAAATCAAGCATCATTGTGACTGAGGCTATTAGAAGACCTCCAGAACAATTATAAGTCATCCCAATTACTTGCATGAGCCTGAGGTGGAAGGACAAAAGGAGAAAACCTACAAAAAACACATGATGCAGAAATATTTACATAGAGGCATTTCAAGTCATATTAAAAATAGGCTTTAATTTCTTCTCTAATTCCCATAAAATGCAAAAACAAACTAGCATTTTTCATTCCTGGTACATGATAATTAGCTCTATCCTATTCCAGATGCCCAAAGAGCCTGGTTTGACTTACATATCTCATTATCCCCACCTACTGGTAAGAACTGCCACTTGCTACCAAGCCCATATTTCATATTATTTATATCTTTTAAAAAAAAAAAAAGAAAGAAAGAAAAAAACTATAATAAAAAGAATGGAATGCAGTTTATCTCAAAAAATCCTTAAGGCATAAACTACAGAATACCCATTAGCATGACCATTTTCCCATTTCTAGAATTTATCCCCCACTACCAGTGTATTCAATTTACCTTTGGACTGAAACCAATCCAGGAGCAAGAGTCAGCTAGACATGTGCTCTCATCATTCATTTCCAATTAAAGTCCTAATTTTACACCATTTAACATTAAACTTCCCAACCTATACTGGTAACAGTCATGTTACACACGTTTCTCCCCATATAACACTACTAATACCTCAACTCCCTTTCAACCAGAAAAGAGCTCGTGGTATTCAAGTTCACTAACTATTTACTCAGAATCTGTTTTCATTACAAATTCTACCTTACATGCATGCACATGCATATTAAATGAAACAAAGCCTGTTAATGCATCAATAGTGTCCTATAACAAGTTACTAATCAAGGTCATCTATACATGTCAATACTGTTAAGTTTGATAA
The DNA here is from genome assembly GCA_003342815.1 of Eudromia elegans. Taxonomy (NCBI): domain Eukaryota; kingdom Metazoa; phylum Chordata; class Aves; order Tinamiformes; family Tinamidae; genus Eudromia; species Eudromia elegans. The sequence continues at coordinate 111,119 of PTEX01000086.1, read as the reverse complement.
TTCTGTTACTGGTCAAACTGTCAAAATAGTAACTGCACACTTATCTATTGGTAAAAGCTAAAAGCTAGTAACATATGGTATTTACCCTGTGCAATTCACAACTCAAATTGGGTTGTAAATTGCTTAAGTAAAATCTTTGTACTTTCCCAAGTTTATGTTACTATGGAAGCTAAGCAAAGCATTAAGATTTAAGCAACAATAAGTAGTGAATATGAATATGCTTCCTACCAACTGCTGTGTCTAAGGAACAATAAGAGCTCCTATCAAAAAATCCTAGGAGTTTTGCTAGACTACCACAAAACATGTCGTGTTTTTAAGAACACGGTTTCAGCACACAGTCATCAAACACCAAAGCAAACAGGAGTTGAGTTTGGAGTCTGCTGTATAATCTCCTTTAACTTAAAGCATTGGCTTATTTTCAGACACCAAAACTCTTTCTCCTAGTGCCAAATCCACACACTTTTTCCTTTTGCAATACTTGCATGTCATTTATTCTATTCCCATTCCCACCTTAAAGGGTTGCCAATAACCAGAAGGGGGCAACCTTTTAAACAGTATATGAAAACCATATCTTTTTTTCTTAAGTTATCAAATTATTAGACATGTTTACCAGCTTTGGTGTTTTGTTTTTGTTTAAGCTATCAAGTTACTAGTCATGCTTTTTCTTGCCAAAAATCACGTCACAAAGCTTCTCACCTGGAAAAGAAATATTTATAGTTCTAGTTGTATATATTTCATCCATTTCTTCCTTGCAAAGATTTTAACAACTAATTTAAAAACTAGACATTTTATTCATTTTAAAGGATAAAGTAAGGTCTCTTCTTCAGAAACTCCACAATACCTAAAGAGCAGGTACTTGTATTTCACAACCAGCTGCTGTCTTCCGTTGGAGGATGAGAAACAAGTACTCTGGGGCACAAAGCCAATACCAACAGTAAGAAGTGCAATATCACACTCGTGTGTATTATAAGCTCCCAGCTGGGTCAACAAATGCATTACCTACTAGTGCTTCACAAGGTCAACAGGAATTGCCTGGTTAAGCACCATTCCTTGAAGCTTCCGGATATATCTGGACTTCACTACTGAAGCATCTCAGAATAACTGAATGTATTATTTTTAGACTGGCTTAAACAAGCACTTACGTTGAGAATTTACTAACACAGAGCGTCCTTATAGCACATGCTCTCTCCCTCCAAAAAGCATCCTCTAAATGCACAGGGAGTTCAGGAGACAGATTTTGCTCGTTATACACACAATTGACCTCTTTGCTACTTGGGCAGTATAAATTACCTTCTGACCTGAGGCCAAGCTACATTTCACAGACACTATTGCCTTTTTCATTAAGCTATGTTCCCACTTAGCTCGTAGCAAATGACAAGGCAGAAAGAGATTAAGGCCCACAGCCAATATAAAGAGTTAGAGGATTTTTACCCTCACTCCACAAACTCCCATTTGGATATGATGCCCTCCGGTACCTGGAAGCTTATTGACAATAGGCTTCTCTTCATCACATTGCATGGATTGCTTTGTAAACAGCCATCACCATCTTAACCTCCTTCTGCAGTTACCTCTCAAGTTATCCAAAACGCATTTCACTGCTTTGAGACCAGAGGAAATTTTCACCTAAAACCTTCCAAATGTCACCAGCATTACATGTCCTCCTGCACACTCAAGCTGGGGTTTCTGTATTCACCAGTGCACCAACACTTGCTGCTAATTAATCTGCCAATTAACCTGCCACAGTCCTATTTATATAAGTTAATACTTCAGGACAAGACAACCAAGTAAAAACAGATGTATAAAGTGTTGTGTTTGATTTCTACACCACATGACTAGTGGTTTCCACTACCACTAGCAAAACATGAAATATTTATGCAAGGATTCTCAGACTAACATAATACTTCCCCATATAGCATGTGATTCACCAAAAGAATCAATATTCTCCCCTCAGAGGTCATGAACAGCAACATTTTAGGCTAGGCCTTGTTTCCTACATGCCTACAGCTTGCCCAGCATTAGGCATCTGCTCGTGCATTATTCATCTTGACTCTCTGCTCTGCCAACAAACACCACTCATGGAAATATTGTCCAGGTGAAGGAAAATCCAGCAGGACTATTCACTCACCATCCTCCTTACAAGACAGCTATTATAAACGTTCCTAATCACTGTCTTGCTCCACCTTTAAGTACTAAATTTTAAGGTATATATGTAATCTAAGTTGTCCATTAAGCATGTTTATTAATACTTTTCTGACTAGAGTGTTCCCCCTCTCATTAAAGAGTTTCCTCTTTCTCCTTAATTTACTGCAGTTGCATTCGTAAGAAAGTCAGCGCACTGATAACACCACAATACAAACTGGACACCAAACCCTGCAGCTGATAACACAAACATGTCCATATTGCAGGGAATTCTATGAAATCTAGCATTTGAAATAAATAATTGCTATCCAGCTCACTACTGAATGTTGGTAGTAGCATCACAGCATGCACATCCACTACTTGAGATGCCAGCACAGAACTGGCAGTAACAAGAAGGCCTCCTCTTGCCTTTTTATTTTGTGGGTTATTAATCCTGCAAAAATAAAAATGTCACTTTGACTGCCCCTAAGCACTGCTGAGTTAGTACTGTAAAAAAATTGCTAAGTGTTTACAGGCAATAGTAGAAATATGTAAGCAGTACCTGACATCAAGGTAAAAAACATCTTTTCTGAAACTCTCGAACTATCACTGTTAATTAACACTTTAACTCTCAGTATTTAGAAGCACAGATATTTTGGATTGAACTGCCAAGCAGCAGCTCAAGCTTTAACATCATTACATGTTTGTACCTACTACATAAAATATAGTAAAGCAAAGCATGCCAAGCACCTAAGTTTGGTCAGCAAAAGCATGGGACCACATAAATAACATCACTGACTCGAATAACTTCATTAGAAATACTATGTCTCTGCCATTCAAGTATTTTACCGATTAAATCTCTATTTTGAAAATAAATCTCTGGGACAGAGTCACTAGAATATGCAGAACTGAGTATTTGAGGAGGAGTGCGACAAGAGGAAGAACAGGAGGAAAAAAAAAGGATATTTTGAGTATGATGAAATATTTCTCCAGAATTCATCTACATTTTCCCTAATATAATATCCATAAAAGCAATCGAGTTCTCATTCTGCTTGATCTTTTGGTTAGAACATGCCCAAGACACTCCTCAGGAGCGCATGAATAACATTTGCCAGCTTTGCAAAGGGACAGTTTTACCATATAAATTCAGTATTATTCTCACTAGCCCAGAAAAACATTCTTACAAACAAATAACTCCTTGGAAGCACATCAACAGGCATTGTATTTGTTTGCTTTTCAAATCAACACGCCTGTACTGCGACACAAGACCTCAGTGGGCTCCTCTGGTGCCTGGCTGGTATTGAAGCAGTCCATGCAATGTGATGAAGACAAGTCAACTGTCAGTAAACTTTCATTGCTGCACAATGCTAAGCACGGCCAACAGGAAACTTGACCAAAACACGACCAAAGCAAAAAACAAGTTCATGTTTTCAGCATTTTCACAGACTGAGAACGTATTGTGTGTCAAATGCTTGGTAGGCAGCCTTTTTTGTATGCATTCAATGCTCTTCCTGCATATATAAGTCACAGCAAAGTGGTTCTCACCAATTTTAGTACTGTGTTCCCAAAAGCTTCAAAAACAACTTTGACAGTAGCAAAAATACTAACAGCATCAGGCAATTCATCTGTTCCATGTCAATTCACCTATTCCTAGCATAAACAAAAAAATATCACCTCAGTGGAACATGATGCAGCTTCAGATCCCTAAGAACAGATAGGACCAGATAGGCACAGAGCATTCATACATGGGGAAGGATCCTCTTTATAACTTAATCTATCACAATGTATTTATCATAGTATAAAAAAAACCCCTCTTTTTTATTCACGTCTCCTCCAAATCAGATTCAGAGAAATAGAGCAGGTCATGAATTTCATCTGTAACAAGAACTGTACAAGCCTATCAAATATTAAAAAGCACTGCAGATGTCTGCAGTCCTTTCTAAAAGCTGCTTCCAGACAAGCAAATTAACTGTTTTCAAGCATTTCACTTCTAGAAAACGATTCTCTTTCTTCATATACTTTTACCCAAAAATGAGTTTGTCTCTCTGGATCTCCTTCCTATCTATTAACACTATTATCTCTTTATCTGGCACTTATACGCTCCTTCCGCATAACCTACAGCAATATTTACATCCCACAAAAGTTTTTTTCTGGAAACCTTTGACTTCAGACAGCACATCAGCAACATCTTCAGGTTATCACTTTCACAAGCAAACACTTCAATATAAATCGTTTTCAGTGCACTCCACTTAAAAGCCTCTTAAAAGGATCAGTAATGCATGCAACATAACCATTATTTACTGAAGTACTGCACCTAGACCACAAGCAATACATTTCTTCTAAGAAACAAAGCCTTTCCCCTAAACACACCTATATTCCTAAGTAGCATTAGCCCGACAGTAATGGAGAGGATAGAAATTTATTCCAAGACCCATCTGCAAGGTTCTTGTCTGAACAGTTCAGAAAAAGATGAGCTTAATGTGACCCAAGAAACCCCTCATTAGTGCATTGCTTTAGAAACGGTCATCTTACAAACTATATCTTATTGTATTTTGAACAGGAAATGCAGCTGAAGACATTTTCTAGGACAGCAGCTGTACTGCAAACCAGAAAATATCCTACCTATGCTCGACGCACTGTCTTCTTCAGATTCCTTCGCGATGAATAACATCCTCCAGAAGAACAGTAAGACGCACAAAGCAGCTCGTGCATTACCTATATGCACGTATGCGGGTTCAAATGCAGCGTGAAGAAGTTAAAGGAGCTTCCTGGAGAAGCACGGAGCTATTTGAGGTCACAGCTTCAGCCATCCAGAGAGATGCAGCTTCTTTTGCATTATACAAGGGAATACATTTCTCCGCTTACATAAGAACCAGAGATCCCAGCCATCACCACTTCCACCCACAGCCTTGCCCACGAAGGAAGAGTCTAGGGGTTGCTGTGCAGCCTCCTCGCATGCCCATGTTTGACTCTCAGATGAGCTGACTTAAGAGGCTGGCAGATCAACACTTCCAGATCAAGGCTCTCGGACGCTTCTGAAAATAGCGCACCAGCTGCTATTGGTATCCACTCGCGCAATACCCAGCGCCGCTGATGAAGTCTCACGGGTAAGACCTCCCATCTACTTAGCCACACGGTCAGGCAGATTTATATTTTGCTCCATATCTGCTGGGAGAGGCTGCTTTATGTTTACGAACAAGGATTTAGTTCTCCAACTGACAAACTGGGTAGCAATTCTTACTAGTGTATCGCCACATGCCAGCTGCCAATACTGCAGACTTTAGAAGTCAGGGGGCTGTTTCAGGCTTCGAGAGCAAATTATATGCACTTATATGAAAGGCCACTACTAGCATGCAATCCTTAAAAAGACCACGGGAAAGTCAACTTGTCACTGAGAATTGGCACTGAAGGTTTTACATCGAACTAATATGAAATTGCTAAGAATTCATGACGTCTTCAATGAAGCAGATTACCAGCAGAACTGTGAATATGTATCCTTAGGCATCTTCCTCTTGGACTATGACCTACTCTTATCTCACACTACCACAGAAATTTAATCTGCCAAACAATCCAGTACAAAGTCCAGGTAACTATATCCACAACAGGGAACGAGCCTTCAACAACTACTTAGGTTAGATATCGGCTGGTTTTGTTCAAGTCATCACAGCTTCTGTCACTACAACAGCAACTGAGATCAGCAAAGTCTCCAGCTTTCGAAGTTCTGACAGGAAAACTAAAGTCTCATGTTTCCTATGTTATTAATCAAAAGGGGGAAAAAAAAAAGAATAACTCAGTAATATTAGCATCACTGATCCTGGTGAAGGATTATCCAGCCTAAACATAATAGACATGTTTCATTCATCACTAGCCAGCTATGAAATGCAGGTCAAGCTAGTTCATATTCTGATTTGCAAGTCTTTCCATTTGCACCGCCTGTACGTCTTCCACAGGCAGAGAGATCATCACTGTTCACATCACTCCGGTTTTGGCCAATACACACCTCACATGGGGCGGTCATAACCAAAACTGCTAGAAGTACAAAACACCACCTCAAGCAGAAGCCATATTCTGATTACTTCTTACAAGTATTCCTTTAATTGAATGCCTTTTGTCCCTGCTTCACTCCAATTCTTAGCTCAACTCTCATGCAAGCTGCAGTTCAATTTTAAAAATGTATGTTTATCATACTCCACGAATGAGTGCTATAGTACATAGCATCAAAGAGAGATTTGACCTTGGTTATACTTTAAGCCCTATCACAAGTAATAAATGATTTACTGTTTAAGTTGCAAAGAGGAATACACAGCCTGCACAAAATTCATGCTTCTGTTTATTCGCTTGTCAGATCACAAATGCCCCAAGGCTTCTTTCTCCAGCAGGATCAACATTAACAGTGTATCTTTCCTGACTCTCCAGCTCCATTTTCAGCATTTAAGGTATACCAATAAGAAATGCACACGTGGATTTGGATCCATTTCTGAAGCTTAAATACAGAACATCTATAAGGGATTTACGTTTGTTACATAAACTAGACAGATAAATAAAGTAGATACATAGATAAATTAGATAATTTTTCTAGAAGTTATTGGGGGGTTGGGTTTTGTTTTCAGCTGAAAGCATATTCCAAACACTACCACAAACCATTTTGAGGATTTTTTCCAATTTACTCTTAACTATGCTAACTTGGTTAATTTTCAACTTGTTTATAACAAGGATCACCTGTGTAGCATAATACTTACAGTATTTTAAATTATTATAACAAACCACTTAATTTTAGCCAGTTTTAGAACCATCTTTATCTATACGTTGTTTTAGCAATCTAACTCAGCGATGCTCACTCTATAAACTTTAGTTAGGACCAAGAATGAGCAGATCTCCAAGCCAGCCCTGAACTGCACATGAGTTTCTGGCATTTCCAGCTGCCATCATCTTTCTCCTCATTTGCCATAGATGGGTTTTGAAATAAATATAACAGCACTATCTGAAAAATGGACCCATTCTACAGCTGGCAGGAAACCTCGAGCCACCACAACCACGTCTCAAAAGGCTGACCCTGCGTCTAGCATGCCAAATACCATGTCAACACGGTATACATACCATGTTCTCAGAGCACTGAGAAATAGCATCTTAAAACTGCTTGCCTACTGTGTTGACTTTGGATTGAAAAGCTAAAGACAGCAAACAAGAGAAAATAGAAAAAGCTTCAGCTCAGCTGGGCTGTTTAAGCTGAGGTGTTGAATTTAATCCTCCTCCTCTCAAGTCCACTCTTGACAACAACATATATTACAGTAGTTTGAGATTTTGATTCCTGCTTTACCTCCCTACCCATCAATGCATGCAAATCAATCCCTCCACAGTGTTTTCCACCAGCAGAGACCTACAGGAGAATGCACTAGGGAGGTTTTGGGGTCCTCCAGCAGCCATCTCTCACACCAAGCTCTGAGTCTCTGCGTGGTGACAGGCTGCTCTCATTTGTCTCGATCCTCAGAAAACCAGAATATTTAGCAATCTAAGTCAGAGATACTCATTTCCCTTACTTTAGTTAGCTCCAAAAACAAGTAGATCTCCAAGCCAGCCTCACACTGCCTAAGAATTTCCAGCATTTCCAGAACATATTGAGTAGCCTGAGCATCTGCCCAGCTCTTACCTGTAGGATTATGGCTATCAGGCAGACAGAAGGAGTTAGAGGTCTCTGTGTATCACTTGCTCTACCAGGCAAGCATGAGCACTGACAGAAGCTTGAAGCACCCTAAAGAGCTTTTCATAGAACCTCTATCCTACTCGCTAATTCTCAGTATAGAGGAACCAAGTCCAAAGGAAGCTTATCATAAAGTTCTTCCAAGAGGGAAAAAAAGACACAAGATCATGGCAGTTGCTTTGACATTTGTTCTTCACCCCTTCTCCAGGGCTAAGTCAATAACAAGAGTTAATGGCAACAGCTGTTTGGAGAATTGGATCTACTTGCATTCTCTGCAATATTTATTATTGTATTATCTAGCAACAGTCACAGCCAAGTATGTATCTGACAACAGCCTAAAAAGTAACTACTGTTTTGCTGGCACAACCTCCTCCTGCAATCTGTTCAGTTGCAGACGTGAAATCCTAGACATCCCCCAAGAGCAATGGGGTTCCTCAAGTCCATCATAACTTGATGAAAGAAAAGCTAACTCCGATCAGCAGCTAGCAGCAACCAAGTAAGCTTGATGACCATCCTGGACTTGCATACAGATGATAGTTCACAAACACTTTAGGAGAGGATTTAAGAGATATTCAACTTTGTACAAGGAGTAAGGGTCATTTTAGAGCCTAAGCTATGTCATTACAGAAAATACCCCATCATGCCTTGCCATTCACAGCTTTAACTCTGTTAGTCCATCTTGCTAAATTACCAAACAAATCAAATGCAACCAGAGGGCCAGTTTTGAATTCAATATTTCCACCAAAAAATAAAAAATTAAAAAGCAATTCCTGAGGGAGTGCTGCACAATTACACAGCAGCCCTTAACCTTCTAGGTTGCCAAATTCTTCTAGGAAATATTAAATAAGGCATTTCATTCATTTGTCTTACAAGGCAATCATTTAGGTGTCTTAACAGATCAAGCATTTGTGTGTACTTCAGCATTCAACACACTGCCCCAAACACGCTGTATTTATGGCCAGGTATTGGAAAGTTCCCCTTCTCCCAAAGGCAGACAAATAATCCAGATGCTCACTTGGTATTTTCCTCTCTAGGAAACCTGAGCAAAAGCTCACCTTAAGTTATTTGACAACAATAATTTAAGCCAAACAAGCTACTGTAAGGTGCAAGCAGTGCACTTACTGACACAGGGTTTAATCCAGACAACCTAGAGAGTCGCTGAAGACTACAGAGCTCAGTCAACGAGCAATGTCCTGTCATATCTACACAGATTTAACTGTCACTTAGATCATCTTTAATCCAAGAGAACTGTTTACACTTCAGCTCACGTTACATAAAAATTATGCTATTTTCAAGGCTTCCCAAAAGCAATCTGGCTACACCTATTCTAGTCCATATATAAGCAGTAAGCTCTTCTTAAACAGGTCCTCCTCCTCCTCTGCCAGGTCAGAGTAATCATCAGCATGATCCTTTTCCCCACTTTAAAGAACACACCTGAAAGTCACTTTAGTAAAGAGCTGAACACTTTACCTACAGGTGGAGGTGAGCACTTACTTTTTATTGCCAGAACAAAAAGTGCAGGCCACAAAACTGTATCAGTGGTGACTGCAGACATGAACCACTAGGCGATTTCAAGCCAAGGCCTTAGAGGGGCTGAGCAGGTTGGAGAGACTACTTCGGGGGTCCACGTCTGAGCTTCCTATTACCAGTGCCAGACAGACATGCATGCCAAAGGCTTCAGTCCCCTATTTTTGTATCACTGAACTGTTCTTGACCTCTCACAGCACCACCCAATCTTAAATGCCCAGCTGTTCTCCCACTGTGGGACAGCAGTGGTCAGGTTTTTTTCTTATTAACTAGTTAGTGGGTTTTCAAAGAAAATTCACTGTATTAGCCTTTCATCCCATTCTGTTCTCACCCTTCCAAACTATCCAACTAGATATCAATGGCTGTGGTCTGCATATCATTCCTTCCCAGTTCACCGCAGTCGCTCATCCACAACTATATCTTCATTCAAAGAATGGGACGCTGCCTACCACTTCTGAGGGGGCTCTTCTTCGATTTTCCAAATCACTACAGCTGCACTGGGTGTCTAAACCTGAAAAGTCACACAAATTAATTGACAGTTATATTGAAAGGGGATAAAATGATTAAAATTATGTTATCGATTTTGTCTAAGATGTCTGTCACATTGCAAATGACATGAGCAATGCTAAAAGAAAAAAAAAAATCCTTCTGCCTGCACTGCTTACTCTGAATAGCTAAAACCCCATGTCAGTCAGAGAAGAAGAAATAAAAAAAATCAGATTACCTTTTCTTTGGCAATAACCCCAACACTCCTCAAAATACACTGCTCTTTCACTACTCCAACTCTCCTATGCTGGGATGATCTTAGAGTTTATTTAGAGTTTTAGAAAGGCAAGAGCCAGAACAGCTAAATGGAAGAAACTTTCCAGAGACAGAGCACAAAAATGCAGCGCTTATAGCGCACATGCCACAGACATGTGATGATACCGTTTGCAATCTCCACCGCACAGTTTGGCAAGGAAAGTCTCAATCCAGGATCTGCAGGCTGAATATTCAGACAAGGAAGCACAGCAAGCTTCCAAGCCTTCAGCTTAGTTTTTATCTCAAGTAGGACCGCACGGAAAATGCACTGATTCATCCTGCCATCCTACACCATACATTCTGCTTGCAAGCTCACAACCTGGTACATACCACCTATTTCAGGGACACAGCAGAACTCGGCACAGAAGCCATCATTTTCACTTTCTGGATGGTGGCTATCTTACTCCCTTCAGGCAGAGTTACCTTCAAGTGATGCCTTATTTTAACTAACCAGTTACTTACACCAGCTGTTTGGTGACTAGGATTGTTTCTCTCCATTTCTCCTAGCATGAACAGCGATTTGGCCAACTTACCCAGACCACAAAGCCAAGGCACTTTTTCTCCCTCTCAGCAGTGGATATTTTTAAACAAATGACATATACAGCTTATTTGTTAAAGAAAGAAGAGTCCAAAAAAAGGTCAAAAAAAAATGCTTTTAAGCAGTGTCTAGAACCTCTGTAAAACATTAATAACTTGAGAGTTTTTTTATTATATTTTTTACTGAAAAGCTAAGAGGTACAGGCATCATTCACTAACGCAACATTTCTTAAAAGAAGATGTTATTAATAGCCTTACAGCTCTAAGCAGAGAATGCTCACAGTCTTCAATTACCATCCACCACCACATACTACTACTGCCACAGTGCCAAGAACAGTACCAGAATCCTTACATTGGCTGTGTGTTACTGCATTTACTATGTGCAAATGGAAGAGCAAGCATATAGACACCACATAACATACTAGCCTTGGGACAAGGTAAATTAAAACCTTACGTTGTTAATTACAAAAGCAACTCAGGCTCAACACATTTATAAGAGGGAAAAGACCTACAACTGCCAAAAACCAGGTTAAAGTTTGTTAGAAGTTGCTTAAAGTTGCTTCAGAATGTAGTGACCACTTCAGGTGCACTACCTCTTGTGCAGCGTTCAGCTACCTTGAGCCTGCTGCTCCCAGGAAAACAAGCTTTTGGTGGAGTCCAAAAATCCACTGAAAGATCCAACAGCCCGGACACCACAACAGTCTGTCCCAGACCTTGCAATGCAGTCCACACCATTCCGTATCAACTCTGAAGCTCTTCTAAATCTTTAGCGTGCTGGTTCAGCTTGCCAGCTTCATAAAACTGCTGCTTATTTTTGTGCTGATTTGTTTTATGCAGGGTTAGAACCTGGAAAGGGAGCTGGTGAGATGGAAGTTTCATTTCCATTTCACAACAGCTATTTATTCCACGTAGGTCTGCCCACTCTTAAGTTACACTCCTAGAAGACAGTGAAAATCTAAATAGATTTTTAGCAAGTTGTAATTTGTTACTCTACCAAAAGCTTTTTACAGTACTAGTACTCTTCTCAGCTAAAACCATACAGGAGTCAAAAAGTGCATCACTGCACTTAGAATTGAATTGAGGCTATAGTAATACTAGGGCACAAAAGAGCACAGAAATACAACTCTCCAACTACAATTACATTTATTGCCTGACCAACCTGAAGAGGCCTCCAGTGTGATGACAAGATGTACCTTGCATTTTTCTTTAGATCATAAAGAGATTAACTTTTGGAAGAAACTAGTAGTATTGCAGTACCTTTAATTGTTATTAATTCGGCCTTATCTACTCAATATACTTACTCCCATAAGCTTAGCAATTTTATTATATGTTTTGTTATATTTATTAGCATGTTATTGCATGACTGCAAATATTATTTATTGCAAATAAGTTTGAGTATCTCTATTTAACCAAGTTTAGCCATTGAATAAAAAACACCATGTAAAGCAAGACAGCACGTGCATGCTTCTGTTTAATCCATCCTCTCAACTGGAAGAATGTTTAAGACTGTTCCTATCTTCTTGACTAAGCTTCTTGCAGGCACTTTATCTTCTAGTCTTTTCCTGCTGTCACATCAAACTACATCATATGTAAATGTGAAAAATCCTCCCTTACATTTCTTCATTTCAACCTGACTTGACAGCAGCAGAACTGCAGAGAATGAAGCATCCAAAAGAAGGACAGAGAAAAAAGCTTAGGTTAGTCTGCCAGGCCACAGAATGGATTGGGCACATGCACACCCAGCTCCACATGGCCATTAGTCCATCTGCATGTGGGCACAGGAGTGCTCACCAACTTGCCAGCCCACATGTCCCTCAGATGTGGCCGTCACACGCACTGCCTCTTGCTCAGCTGGCAGCGTGGGATGCAGGAGGAAGCAGGAGACAGAGTGGAGAAGCATGTGATGATTCTGAAGTGTTAAAACCAGTTGCACATTCATGATCTTCCTGACAAGTAAATGGCAAATGCAAATCAAACCCAAACCATCTATTTCTTCTTGTTCAAAGTTTTGGCTTTTTAAACTAGATGCTCACCATGACAACACAGTACCATGTCTTAATACTGCAGTCAGCCTTAAATTTGTCATTGATACATATTTACAGAGAGTAGAAAGAACCAAATCTAAGTCCTTCATTTCTTCAAAGCAAACTACAGCATTCAAAGTCTCAGGAACTTTGTCCCTTCTGTCATTTCACCTTGCACCTTGAAGTCTCCCAGGACCAGCAACTGGCCTTTGAAAGAAGACTTTTGCTCTTTGTATTTCTGAAAATTGATGTCTTTGAACTAAAATTAGGCTTTCGGCACTTATCCACACGTCTAAAAATAATTAAGCAATTTAATCATTTCTATTCCCATTGCATACATCAGATTCATCTCTACCACCACACTTAAATACAAATTCCTATTTTGATTCATATGTTTACATCCCACCTTCTCCTCGCCCGTGCACGGTTTTTCCATCTACCTCAAGTTCATTCCATAAACTATTTGCATTTGCCTAGAAGATGCTCTACACATTAAATATGATTTTCCTTTGCAAAGTCCTCCTCCAACGCATAACCACACATTTCCACTTTTTTTTGGCCCAATTGGTTTCCCAACCAGATCTGTCAAACTATAATGCCTCAAGGGAAGCATAAAGAGAACATAAAGAGAAGCACAGAAGTGGGAGTGACTGAATGGGAAGAAATTGCCTCAGCTGCCTGAATATCCACCAAGCTTCCAACTGAGCTGTACTCATACGCACAAGCAGGTTGCAACAAGCAGATCCCTGGCAAGACCTCTTATAAGGACTCATCAACTTAGTCCAAAAAGCATAGTACCACCAACAGAGAAAATCACAGCACTTCAGCACATGGCACTCACTACACAGCTGGCCCATATGAAGTTCCTCAAGGCAGTAACAGGCTCATCCAAAGAAACCAACTGAAGAGGACCGTAACCTTCCTGATTTCTTTATATCAAATGCTACTACCTTCTCTGCTAGGCAGAGAAACACAGCTTTATATACATATGCATCTTTTATTTTTTTTTTTAAACATAAAGTGAGTTCAAAGTCTCATGGATATTTCCATGAAAGAAAAACAGCCCTCAACATCACCAGATACAGCATTTTGTTGAACAGCCACATAGGACTTTTTTCTCAAGTCCAATGGCAGTTCAACTCTTGGAGCATTTCAATCACTATTTGCATATTATATTGCTACTGTGTATCTCTTAAGTGCTCACCAGCAACCTACACTTTCACAAAAGATATCTATTCTCCCTTCTAAAACCACATTGCACTATAATCCTGTGTCTTGAAAAGCTGAATTCACATATCTAAAGAACAAACCATTCCCACAGGAAGATACAATCCTGCCTAGTGCTGTGCCCTGCAAAGACTTGCCAACACCAACCTGTCCAAGATCCATACTAGTATTTATACCCCAATATAACAAGTGTGGCTTTACAACAAATTCCTACGCTAGCTGGCTTCACCACCACTGACTGTAGAGCTGGCACAAGGCACAGGCCATAAAGCATTTCCTTTGCCTGCTGACATCTCAGGCCAAACTAAAAATCATTATCACTCACTTATTTCAAGAGGGGTTACGGCAACAAGCTGCCCACTTTCAGTGATGAGGTCTCTGCAGTTCTACTGAAACTACCTAAAAAATGCCTACAGTAAAAGAACATTCACTGAAGCCACGCTATTTCAGTGAACATTTACATTTCAATGGTTTGTTTGCTCTACCTGCAAGGTAAAGTACTCTACAAAACAACTGATTCATTCAAGTTGGGAAATCGCTACTTATTCCAAGTACACTGAGCTACCTCAGTCAACAAAATCAATTTTTACAGCTCCATAGGAATCACTTACTGTAAAAAGTTGTGGTTTAAAAAAAATATATCAGCTGCCACTAGTTCCTGGACTAGGATCACCCAGAGAACTGGCTTTCAGATCATTTCTTACACAGACTAACCCTCCTCCTACTTCAGTCCTAAAGGATTCACACAATCGGCACTGAAGCTCACGCATTAACATTCACACTTGCATCCAAGCTAACCAGTTTTACGCCAGGTCCAACATTCACACAAACCAGAGTCACATGTACAATTTCCATGCAAACAATCTGAACAGGCAGCTTTTCAAAGCCACTCATTTCTCTAACATTACAACAGGCACAACGCACCCTTTTTGAAACTTGTCACCATACCATTTAAATTAACTTTGAGTAAACTCATTTGAGCCCTTCCAATTTATTATAGCAAGTAAAGTAGCAGAGCCATATATTGATTATAATTCAATATATTTAAGTATAAATAAGTCAGGAAGAGCCTTGCATAGACATCCACGTTCATACCTGTTCACAGCAGTGTTTTTGTATTGCCACCCTCCTGATCCTGTTTAAAAGTTCTAATCCCATTTGTGACTGAATCCATCAGCATTTGACTTTAGATAATGTGTCAGCTCACGAGAGCAAGGGAAGAACAGCATTTATCAATCATCATCACTTACCTAGTAAGAAACACCACCAGCAGCAGAGTAGGGAAAGGCTATGGGGACTATACAAGCACTGCAGAATGTTATCTAACCACGTGCAATCTATGGAAATTGGACAGTAATACAAACTGCTTTGATAGTGCCTCCTGTTAAGGGAGCCCTTGCTACCAGGCAGCTTTCACACTGCCTCCCTTGCTCACTGCTCTCTTTCTCCAAGAGCGGCCAGGTTGCTGGTTTAGCCCAAGTAAGGTATTTTACTGGCCTTTTAAAAGGTTACTCTATACATGCCCCACACACATCCCAAAATCAATTCTGAGAACACCTCAATGCCCAACTTGCTTTGGTCCTTGACAGACTTTGACAAAATTCATTCTCCCTAATCTACTACAGCAGTTTTTTTGTTTGTTCGTTTAAACACAAATTTAAATGCTACGTTATGTGTTTTGTTACCTGAAATTGTTTTATCTTATGAAGTCTACTTTTACCATACAGATAATGGTAACGTTCTGGAAGCAGGAGGTAGTTCATGACACGTTTTAGAGGTTGTTTACACACTAGAACTACAATGAGACGACATTAAATCAGCCTTTGAAAACAAGCCACTTACACTTCCCCTAAGTACTTCCATGACTAAAACAGACCCATACTTACATTAGGCACTTGAAAGCAAAACAAGAGCCACCCATTGCTTGTGTTTGTATGCTGACCTGTTGAAAAAACATGTAATGCTCCATTTTAGAAGCCTTTCAAGAGTACTGGGAGAGGAACAGCGAGTAATTAGTACATGCAGTTCACATCAGCCACCACATCAATAGGCATAATAAATCAAACCAGCGGCCCTCTAACAAAATTCACTCTACTATGCAACAGGAAGTAAGCTGTTGCAGTAAGCAAACTATTTCTTGATAGATACTTTTTTCTACATGAAAAATCAGCCCTCAAAAGGTCACGAGGATCTCCTGACTTCAGCTAGGTTACTAGCTTCAAAACACATTAAGCAGCCCAAGGCAGATGGCCACTGTAAATATTTGTGCACCGAGCTCAGCTAGCACGGCTCCCCGTGTGAGTAATGCACTCCGCTTCCTTCCCCTCCAAGGTTACCCACCTGTGCGTCCAGCGCATCTCTCGCCTCAAGCAAGCTGTGTCCTTTTGGTCGGCTCCACCCTACTCTAATTTAATTTTTCAAGATAAGTCAAGAGCAAGATCCCCTCTGTATAAGATAGCGTATTGTTATACATCTGAACACTATCAAATGCCACATTCCCCTGGCAAGGAAGTATTTCTAAGCTTAATTAACACAGGTTAAAATTAGAACCTTCTTGTGCAGGAGGAGAATAACCAAAGAGGACTAAATGGATGATTTGCCACAGGGTACAAGAAGACTTTTCCACAACTAGTTTCTATTTTTGTCTGCTTTCATTTATTCAATTTAAAGGATGAACTTTAAGTTCCAGTTTGCAGAACAGCACTGCCCATACATAGCCAAGTCTCACATGTAAGAATTGCACCTATAGTTTTTCTTCATGGCCAGGGCATACTAGTAGCACAGCCAAAATAGACCATTCAATATAGACCACAGCTGCCCTCTCATGTAAAGGAAAAACAAATACACATGCACACACAAGCATCCTCCAAACTCAGACACAAATCCCATACCATATTTTAAACACTTGAATGTGCACTGAAATAGCTAATAAAGTGTTGCTATAAATCTATTTAAACTCTACCACATCATCGATTTAATGTTTGAAAAAAATGGAACATCCTTTTCCTTCATTGTCATTACTTACGAGTTTTGATGGCTGATACAAGTTCCCTTGGCAATACAAGTGGTAAAATCTTCTAGCCAGAAACAGAAACAATACGATTAATAACAACACTGCAGATGAATTAATACCTGCTTTACCAGAATTATCACCATCTGATGCTCATGTCTGTTATGACTGTTACATAGCTGGGTATCTAGTTTTGCTTCTAATCAATAAAATACCAAATGAGGGGTTTACTATACTTATCTGATTTCAGCCTCTCCTATTTTCTATTTTTCCTTTAAAAGTGATATTTGCCTTTTTTTTTTTGCCTTTTTTTTAAACATGCCTGACTTTTACCTCTTTTTCATTAAAGCCAACTGCCTGAGTTTTTACAAGAGTAAGAACCACTTTTACATGAGCATAAATGCCTACTACATCTGCTTAACAAGATGATCATGAGTAGCAAAACGGCCATAATATTTTCCTGTGATCTAAGTATCAGCTATTATTCAGACTCTACATATCATGAAGCACTTAGTGACTAGAGCCTAATTCACACCATTACACTTTAAGTTTACCAGAAAAAAAAAATTAAGATGCAAATCCAAGTAGAAACTGCAGTGTCAGCTCTATTTCAAACTTTTTTCAACATTAATAAGGGCTATAAGATGAACAGACCTTTTTTTCCTGTTTATTCCTCTGCACTACTGATTACCTACTCTTTCCTGCCTTACTGCTCTGAGGATGAAAATGCAACACAGTAAAGTCCCCATTTTAACAGCCAGATGGGTTTAGACTTATCTCTAGGGATAGTTGTTCATTACCTTTTCAGATCATTCTGTATCTTTGAAAACATTAGATCTACAGTTAGAACTATCTCCCCTTCAAGACGAGCATTGCAAGGAATTGAATGTCTACCTTCTGTCCCAAGATAATCGCACCGCATTCGAAAAAGGCTATTCAGAAGTCAAGAATTTTAGAGAGGGGACAAAAAAAGAAGAAAAAAAGCCTCTTTGCATCTAACCTACAAACCGTAAATACAAATTCTAGGCTGTCACAGAAGTTTCTAATGTCAAGCAACTGACCAGCATCCCAACTGTTTCAGCACTCTCCCATCCTATATTGATGCTCTCTTGTGCTCCTTCCCTTTTTGCCATCTTCAAGCTCTATTTTTCCATCCATTCTAGTTTACTTAGTTTTCACTCTTTTTAAATACCTAAAACCAAATCCTGCCTAATCTTTCAAGTGGTCTTCAAAGGATAAAACTGTAAACAAACACCCAAGTTTTTCCTTCTCAGATAAGAAGGAACACGCTGAAGATGCCGAATGTGGTTTCTCTATTACGCTACACAAGTTCTCCTCATATACACAGGGGAAGATGAAAAAGCAATACAATTTTACATTTCTTTAACCTGGAGAGAAATGATATGCAACAGTACTTTCCATACAAGCCATAAATAACAAGGTAATTTGAGGCCTGTGCAGTCATCCCAAAATTTTGAAAGGAATATAGGCAATTTTGTAGGTCAAGTCACAACAAGGAACATTATGGATTATTACTACTACCACTGGCTTTGTCTGCCTTTACAGGCCTACAGAGGGTACCAATAGCTGTCATGGGAAAGCCGATGACACCATCATGGTCTTTCCAGCACTCTGAAATGATTAAAAAGCTTCACACCATTTAAAGCAATTTTACTGATGACTAATTCTGGCTGTAATGCTGTAGGAAGTGAGGGGGACAGAAGGGACCATTCCATCAACTTGCAGCTGCTAACCTAGTCAAAAACAATCCATTTAAATTACAAAGTCAGGAGCAGTCACTCCTATGCTTTAGGTATACTTTTAGATTCTTTATTTGATAAGAATCAAATAGCTTAAACAACCCCCCAAACTATCTGGGAATGTCTATTTTAGACATTTCATAGCAGTTAACATGAAGGATCTAGAATCCTGTCCTGAGGAACTGGTTTCAATTTTGTGCTTTATCAATCTATATTGAGCCTTGGACATCTTAATTGCTTTCCCCACTTGCCTAGCTGGGGAAAATTTTCCTATTTCAGCTGGTACTTTATAGGAAATACTGGATGGAAAAAAAAAAAAAAAAAAAAGATTTTATTAGAATGCTGTCTAACCATTTATGGCCAAAGTTACCCACCTGAAAGAATGACGCTCCATAAATACTGGGGGCACAGAGACATGAAAATCCCATGCACTATGCTATATCCTATGGGTGCACAGATGCTCCAGAACTGCGCAAAGATTCCATTAACCACCTCTATAAACCCGGCCCAAAGGCAATGCAGTTTCAATCTGAAACACCCGCTAAGTATTCCAGGCCCTGAGGCCAGGACTCCACCTAAGAGCAGAGCGAGAAGAACAGTCTCTAGCAGCGTGTAGTACAGGAGCACATTGACAATTTTAATCCTAAAATATATTGCTATTTCAGTGGTCTAAAGACACTAGATTCACTTAGCAGACTCTGCCAACAATATAGGTGATTCTGTATTCAAATAGAATTACTTTCACGGGACTTTAAATGGAAACAGAGCTGGTATCCACCACCATGCTTTAATTACTCTAGGAAGAACTCTTCTTTGTGCAAACCATTTTTCAGTAACTTCACAAGAAATACCAAAATATGCAGCAAGTACTATAACATTTACCTAGATATGCTCCTGAAGTATAACATCTGTCTGGTCTCTACACTCCCTTTCAACATCAATATATATTTCACACACTCCTCATCTTAAGGTCCTGAGACCTCTTTTTGAGGTTACTGACCAAGGGATATAAGGCCTCCCTTCTGGTTCATAATTAGTTAACTCAGATACAGGAACATTTGGAGAGTTAAGTGCTGTGCATTTAAATGACTAATAGCCTGCTGCCTTAGCAGTCACTGAGTGCCATGCTTTTAACATATTTCCCCTAGAGAACTCAGTTGCTGCGATACCTAAAATGCAGGCTTTCTAGCTTCTGCATCAGGCAGGCTAAGTCACAGCAGTGAAGCAATAAAAACCACTAGGAAAAAAAAAATAAAAGCAGTCTTGCACCACTGTATCTAACAGATTAGGTGAAGTTACAGGATGATACAAAACCCTGCAACTACACAACTATCTTGCTGCATCCTCCTTCTAGTTAGTTACCAAAAGAGAGGAGTTGGTAAACACACACATGGGTTCAAAAAAAAACATACAAATTCACAGCAAGTTTCCTAATAGGAACACTATCATCTGCAGCTTTAGTTGAATGGAAAATATAATCACGACCAAGTAAAAATGAATTTCCCTTCCATTTTCAAATTACACTGAACACTGAGTTCAACTGGGTCTAGAGCTGGGTCAGGCTATAAAACAGCCTTCAATTGCTCCCAATCCTCTCCCATGCAGAAAAAAATCAAAACCGAAGAGAGAGCCACAAAAGGATTCTGAAGCTTCTCATAATCATGATGCATCACAAAATATCTAAAGCAGCAGCTTAAATTTCAGTAGTCTTACAAGTTACTTTGCTTCTCTGTATTTATTTTCTTAAGCAGAGATGGGGAATTTAGCAGACATAATAGCTGCCCAAGTGTTAGCATTATATTAATTATTCTACCATGTAAGCAAATGAAGCTACTAAACAAGACACTAAAATTATACATCTCATTACTGACCCTGTATTTTCAGTGCTTGCTTTCTTAAGTGGTTAACTGAAGGTTACTTGAACAGTAAGAAAAATAAAAAATAGAGTTGTTCACAGAGTTAGAAATGTGCTGTCATCTCAATACTCTCATCTGAAGCACTATATAGGCTCCAAAAATGATATTAGCTGGAATTACATATCAGAGTTAATAAGGATGAATGTGTGTATTCTGGTGAAGAGACACATCTGCTTGCAAACTTCTTTTTCCTCTTTTTAAAGGGAAGTATTAATACTTCCAAACAACTTCCCAATTCAACCAACTAGACTGCCAGAGATGTCCTAAAAACAAGAAAGTCTAAAAACGCCTCTATCTCCTTTGAAATTTCTAGTTTAAAGGAAACATTCTAAAGTCACATTCTCCACTAGCAGAACTATGTCAAAGACAACTGCCCCACCACCTTCTTTTTAAGGGTTGCCACAGGATTCGCACACCACTTGTACTTCTCATTCCTAAGTAAATGTGATTAACTTCCCAATTAACTGCAAACGACTTGAGACCAAAAGTTTTGTCCGGAAGACTAAGATGAAAAGTCATTCCACACATAGGGAAGAAAATCAGGTTCAGCTGTATCTTCTCATGGCATTTAAATAATAAGATATCAGGACAGCAACCAGGTTCAATACTAATCACACAAAATCTTTGAATTGTGTCAAGTAATTAAATGCTTGATAATTAGCAGAATAGCATTTAATTTTGAAGGAGCAAAATATGTATGGCCTATGGTTAGGAATCTTCCCTTATATACCTGCATTAACAGTGAAAAGTTTTATATAGAGCTCCCCAAATAAGTTTAATACTAACCTACACAGTGATACGCAACAAAACACTTTAAAGATTTCATCAGTGGAAGCACTCATCTATAAGATACTTGTAATAAAGAATTCTGCAAGCAACAAATTAAAAATCTAGTAGATATAAAGTTTTTAAGTTGGGCTGTTATAAAAGTACTAGGAGAAAGAAAGCATCGGTATTTCCTTTTAAGTTAGTTTCCCCCAGACTTGAGTACTTATTTGTGTCCATTGCCACAAGTCAGCCCAGTCACTCAATGCATTTGCAAGGTGACCTTTATTTCATAACAAATCTCCATTCCACATGCAAACCTCTTTCCATATGCAGGTGACATTCATTAAACTACATGTGAATCCCGACAGTAGAAAATTCCCAGAAGCCTTCTGGTCAAACATGACCAGCATCCCACAATGGGCAACATGTCTGGCACTCTTTTTGCTTGATTACATAGTACAATGAAAGACAGAAACTCAAAAAAGTTTAACCACCCATTTCCAACAATGCAGATGGTACCTAGTACAAACAATCCTTAAAGGAGATGACAGATAAATAATATTACAGAAGATAAATGTTTTTCATAATCCTGTCTTCTGTGGCAACAGGAGATTTAACATATTCTTGCTCAGAAGCAGGGGAAATTTTACCTACAGAGGAAATTCATGCTGACTGCAAGCAACTCTTTTAATTGTTTTCCCCTGTAGATGATGTAAATCCATGTGTATGGAATGAGAACAGTATAATCCTCAAGTTGGGAGAGAAATTTCTTCACCTGCCTTGAACTATTCCCTGTCTACATTAAAAAAAGAAAAAATATGAGGCTGCCAGACTACAGTATGTTTTGAAACAGACTTAACTATTAGCAATTAATGAAGTATATCCTATTTCTGCATGAAGAAAACATGAGACCCATAATTAAAATCATTTGCTTCAGGTAGAAAAGCTAACATACTAAGGCTGGGCATACCTAAAGCACTGAATAATACACCCTATTAGAATATAAATCCTGTGCAGTCTCTTAAGAGAGCACTTAAGTCATCTTTAAGAAGAGGCAATTGCCAGTTTGGCCTAAGCAAAGCAAAGGGCAGCATTTAGACAGAGGAGCTGATGTTGTAGTATGTGTTTTCTTTTCTAAAGCGCCTAAGATTAGCCAAAAAGAATCAAAACCTCAAACTGCTGCATTGCTAAGTGCCACCTCATTTTAGCACTTTTTTTTGCCAACAAAAACAAAAAACAATGATCTAAATAGGCAGCAGCATGAACTTTTGTTTCAGCATTACTGCCTGCTGCCTTAAACTAATCCCTCAAAGTAAATGATGGCAAGAGTCCTGCATACTCCCTAAAAAACCCTTTTGGGTCACAACTCATTTATTCTGACAGTGTCATCTGATCCACAGCACATCTGTCTCTGCCTTGAGAAAAACTTATCCTCTGAACTTAAAAATTTCAGGTTTTGCTCTTAGTTTGTCACTTTTATGCATGCACTGGATAAGCATCTGATATTTAATCGTGCAGCTTTTTCTGACCATAGCAATGGGGGGAAAAAAATCAATATAATCTCATAATCCAGAGAACAGTCAGTTTTACCTGAAATAAAACAGTTCAGTAATCTAAGACACCACTACAACTGAACCAAACTTTCAGTTTAACATCTACACAAACTTAAGGACAAATATTTGAATGTACTTGGTTATTCAAATCATAGAATCATAGAATACTTAAGGTTGGAAGGGACCTCTACAGGTCATCCAGTCCAACCTCCTCCTGCACACGCATGCTGAAGGCTACCACCTTATCCATGAAAAATAAATGCTCTTTCATTTTGATGCTAGTCATTAATACAAAATACACCCTGCACTTAGCAGATTTGTCAGTACCAAAGTCTCAGACATAAAGACAGAATCACAGCAAAGAAAGGCTACCTTTTAACTAGATTAATACTTAACTCTAAACACATGCATTTCATGTATAGCTACAGCAGAAAAAGGCATGAAGATAATTGTTCCAAACATGTTACATGGGCTCATACAAGCAGGAGTCATTGTTCAAGTGTGAGTCAATATTTACTATGCATAAGCTCAGAATATACCCAAATGCACCTATGAGGTAGGTATGCAGAAAACACTGCGGTGCTCAGACCCAGTGCATCTGAATGAATCACACTAATCCCTCATGAATTTAATTCTGCCGGGGGGAGGGGGTAGCACATGCCCAGTACACTGTTTGTTGTCACAGCTTAGATGGCTTCTGCTATGAAACCATTCCCCAAGCACTGCCTCCCCCAAAACCATTCTCGGTAAAATTCCACCCAGGTCTACTGACTATCACCAAAATTCACCACATCTTTAGCTAAACTATCTCGTGGGCCTATGAAGAAAACTAACAAAGTAGTTTTTGTTTACAAGCTGAGATGCACTAGGCTGTGTCTCAGACATTTTTAAACCTTTACAGATTCCAAGTAAACCCAGCTTAATTGAAATCTGTATGCCAGGAGATTCAGCTTTAATCACCTCAAATCATACAGCTCGATCCACAGCACAAAGACAACACTAGCTTGAATATGGTGCGTGGTATCAAGGTCCCAAGATTCAATGGTCTAATGTAACATCTGATTTTTCCATCTTTCTTCACTTTTGTCTACGTATCCCCAACTATATAATCACTCTTTTGATTTAAATACAACATACTCCCAATCCCAGCTCCACAATAATTTGACTCAATTATCTATTAGTATGCTGGAGATATAAGTCTGTCGACGAAATAGGTAAGTAGGCCTTATTGAAGTGAGTATATTCCTTTCCAAGTTCTGTACATGGGCAGCTTCTGCTGCTTCCCATGTGTACGCCTGCAGGAAGGCTCACGTGATGATAGGGAGGCTGCTTTGCAGCACTCATCCACCTTACTCTTATCACAAACCTGCCAAATTAAAGAAGAGTCTCATTTCCAACCAACAGTGTCAATCGCTCCCAAGGAAAAAGTCCACAAAAAAGGTTTAGTGTTGATGTGCTTGTCTTTTTCCTACCATCACAAGTAGGAAAAAACATATGTTAAGTGAAAACAACACAGCTATAGTCTTATATCCAAGAGAAGAAAATAATGTCTTTATGGCACATTCACTTGCCAGTATGTTCATGGTGAAGGCATTTCTCTTATAGCTCCACAACATACATTTAAAAGTACTAATGTTAACAACTCAAAAACTGAGCATACTCTGTCTTGTAACGCAGCCTCCCTGCACTGCTGCTCTTTGAACATGCCAGCTTGTAAGACCAACATGGAAACACGTATCAGTTAACGACGGACTCCTCCACTGAACGCGCTCTCCGGCCGTGCTTCCAGCTCCACCCTGCGATATTTTGTTTTCAAGACACAGTGCTTTGAAAAAGGACTCAAGAAAAAACATAAAGCAAGGTTTATATCTGCTCCCATTTCCCCCACCCGCTCCCACAATGCATCTGCGTCTTGCACTGCCTTGAGCGAGTCTCTCCCAAGCACAGACCCCGCTTTTTCTTCAAGACTGATGCTGTTTCTCAACTCCTGAGACTGAGGGGAAATACCTAACAGTTATAATTCCACCTAAAACCCAAACTCGCAAAGCATTATATTTATACTCCTTTTTTTTTAACAGAAAAATTAGAAAATGGGTCACAAGATAGTTCACAGTCATCAGTAAATGAATACCGCCCGGTGCATCTGTGTTATTTAAGGTGACCATTTTCCTTTTAATCAAAAACAAACAAAATTACCTATACATTTAAGAAAAGCACAGACCAAAGGATGAGGGAGAGGAGGGAAGGAGGTAAAAAGAAAAAAAAAAGAAAAAAAAAAACCTTAAGTACCTGCAGGTCACATGCCAGTCAGCATCTCAAGCCTCTTTTACTACTAGTGGACTGCAGATACCTTGCCACATTTCCACTGCCTCTCTCCAGTGAGGGGAATATGCTCAAAACCTGTAACAGTGCTAGCTGAAGCAAAATCTATTCGGATGAGCTTGCAACTAGAAAAAACACAGTAAATTATTCTGGACACTCATCAATCCCTGTATTAGACATCTGTTAATAATACCCAAATTAGCAACCACATTTTCCTAAGTTAAAAGCCCAAGACAACTTGCATTGTTTTCAAACTCCTTCATGAAGGATTAAAAAGTTTATTTTCATGTTGTTTCACTCTCCTTGGTTTATTATTAAATTTTGGTAACAAAGTAACACTAGTACAAGTTTGGGATGATAAAAAAACCAAAGCTGATAACATCCAGCTATTTCTTACCCGTACATATTTACATGTTTGTCTCCAGATTATTGTAACTTGATAAACCAAAATGTTTGCAGCAAACCTTTAACCTTATTCTTATTTCAAGAATGCTGAACTCAATCCCTTTTTTCCTCCCCATTCCTGGGCACACTACACACTTGATGTACAAGGTGCTTGGTACTGAGCAAGCATCAATACATCTGTTGGTGAAACTTAAGTTCATGAAAAACAAGACCTTATCAGACAGGTTTTTACTATTTTGAACACTGTAAATCACAGTGTTTAAATTTGTCTGGCTGCTCTGTGCGAATACCATATAATAAAAATGGGACTATATGTTTTTAAATCATTGACTGACCCACAGCAAAACGCAAGTAACCCATTTTTAATTGTTTTTAATCCAGTGTTTCCTCACACAGAACTGTTACATCTGATAACAACACATCTGGTTATGAACACTACAAGTGAAGACGTTTTGTTAAAGAATATGTCACTGTGTCAGTTCAGGAATTAATTCAGAAACTACTGGCAGGAGCTCTCTACAGATGATAAACAGCTTATGCTGAAGTATACAGACTAGTTTACTGCTGGAAAACCAGTTTAATCTCACATTATTTCAATAACCATTGGCCCAGCAAGCATGTCAAGATGTTCACTGTTGTAACAGAACTGAATCCCTGTATAGAACCAGAGTTTAGTTTTACACTGAAGTCCGAATGGTGTTGGAAATGCCTCTTATAAAAAATACTAATAATGAATAAGTCAGTAACATTCTTTACTGACAAAGAAATTCTCAAAATAATCAAGAGCATCTTTACCTCACTCACATGAGCTTTAGATTCCATACACTTTCTCTTTGAGCTCAGCACCTTGCTCAGAAAAGACTTGACAGTATGTACAATGCTCAAGCAGGTGTCAGCTGAACAGAAGGTTAAAGTAGCCTAAATTAACAAGACTCTAATCTTTTCATTAAAATTTAGCTGTTTCTACTTAAAGAAACTGCTTCAGCAAAAATATTTTCTCATGCTAGCTGCATGCCAACTACACCCCAATTTCCCACTGCCAGTGAAAAGGCTGATTACATTGAACTTGAAAGGCTTTCAGATATTTAGGGAGTGCTGTTAAACTGCTAAATTCTTTGCAGCTCAGATAAAGACTTCTAATATTTCAGCAGCAGTAAAACACATTTTTCTAAGTTAGTCCTACACATTACATAAAGTTACTACATCAGTTTAAAAGTTGCTATCAGTGAGAAGCATTTAGATAAAGCAGCCTTGGAAAGAATACAACTTGCAGTTGAAATCCAAAGAAGTTGCATTTTTCTTCCCCAGTAAATATGTCTTTTTTTTTCTTAATATTCAGAGTTATCTGAAGAGCCCCCTGAGAACTGAGTGCCACCCACTAAAACTATTTCAGTTTTAAAGCCTTTGTGTCTGATAAATAAACAGAACTATAGGCCAGCCACAAAAATCATTAACAGACAAAAAGTGTAACCTAAGTCATATATTATAAAAAATAACTGCACACATTGCTCCACATCCTCCTCTCACTCCAACACCAACTCGGCTGCATCAGTATGTCCTTAGCATCTGACTTCAAGACATATCATATTTATACCACATAAAGATGCATCAGCTACCAATAAAAAAATACATATATATGTTCTGCTGTAGGACATCTTCCACCCTGCAAGTGCCCATCTCTTCCACAGGACAGCAGAGAGGAGCATCCCCAAGAAGGACTCCAAATCCAGCAGCCAGCCCCCATAATTTCAAGCAAAACAAGTACCATGGAGAACACACATAAAACCCTACTCCAGCAAAGTCTCTGAATCTATGCCCCTTAACACAGGGCAGGTGCTGCCACTCACAATGACTTGCTATAGGAGACACCTGAGGGGGCTCTCCCTTTCCAAAATAAAAACAGGATTAGACATCATGCCTATTGATTTAGGCTGCACTTCTTAAGAGCAAGCTGGCTACTGCAGTCTTTCTAGTAACAACATCCCAACACAGCTATTCCAGCAGGACCTTACAGAGGGTAATTTAAGCACAAGACAAGCCAACAGAACCAGGTGGTTTCAACCAGCATGCTCTCAGGTGCTCCACACTGCACAACATGAGCTGAAATCCTTTCTAGAACTGGGGTACACTACCTTGAACGCAAAGGTTTACAACATGAAGCTTTAGAAGTAGGCCAAAAAAACCTCACAAAATTCCACCTTAAAACATACATTCTCACCCAAAACAGTCGGCTCCTTTTAAGTCCAGTGACAGCAAAGGAAGATGTGAGAAGTTCCCCACGGCAGCAACCCTTTCTTGGCTAGGCACGTCCTGAGAGCCCGTCCCGAGCGCTCCCGCGGGGCCAGACCCACATAAACCCACGCGGAGCAGGCTGCCATCTCCACGCCGCCTTCACACCTGCGCCTTTATTTACAGCCTCGCAGGAGGCCACTGCTCCGCGAGCCAGCTGCGCATCTTGTTTACCTACCGCATCCCTCCGAACCGGAACCCCACACTTTACAGCCCTAAGAGATGAAAGCAACGAGCACCAGGGAAGAAGACAACAACAAAACGACAAAAAAAAACACAAATCCTTTTGCTCAATACCCCCCCCCGAACCGGGCAAGCGCGCACCGTCCTCCTGCCGTAGGGAGGGTCGCAAGCTCGTAGGGTCGCAGCCGCCCGTGGCCGCGGGCACCGAGCCCCGGAGCGCCCGGAGGAGGAAGGCGATGGAGGAGCAGGGAGGCCCGCGGGGCACGGCGCCCGCCTCACCTTCGATGGCGATGACATGCTCGCGGATCTGGTTCTGCAGCACGGGCTCCTCCACGCGCTCCAGCAGCTCGTAGATGGAGTAGATGTTGGGGTGCACCGACTCGAAGCGCTGGATCTCGGCCCGGATGGCTGCCGAGTTGGCCAGCTGCTGCTGGTAGTTCATGGTGCGGCCGCTGCCCGCCGCCCGCTCCCGCTCCTGCCCCGCCGCCTTCCCCTCTCTCCGGCCCGCGGCGGAGGCGGGAGCAGGGGGGGAGCAGGGCGCGCCGAGGTTGCTCCGCGCCCGCCGCCTCCCGCTGCCGCGCGGTCCCGCTCCGCCTCGCGCGGGGCGCCGGGGCCGCCCGCCCCGCTTCCCCCGCCCGCTGTCACTTCATCG
>PTEX01000086.1:3602-82224 GCA_003342815.1 Eudromia elegans | reverse complement strand
GCTCCCGCGCGAGGCGCCCTGCGGGCAGGGCCGGGCGGCGGTAACGGCGGCGGCGGTAACGGCAGCACCAACGGCCGCGCGCGCGTTCCGGGACGCCCCCTCCCCCGCCGAGCGCCCGCCGCGCCGCTACCCCCACGTCCTTCTCGCCTGCCCGCTCCACGCTCACGCAGGCCACGCCCCCGCCTGCCCCATGACGTCACCGCGCAGCACGCTGGCCACGCCCCCGAGCGGCCGCGCGGCACCATGGGAGTTGTAGTCCGCGGAGGTGGCCTCGGAGGTCCTTGCGCCCTCTCCCTATGCTGGCCCCGCGTATCCCGGCTCCGCGCATCCCGGCCCCGGCCCTATGGGGTCCCCTCGGAGCTCTCTGCGAAGCGCCGGGTCCCTGCAGCCCGGGGTGCCTTGAGCAGGAGGCCCACAGGGCACCCCATGCAGAGGCCATGTGCCCAACATGGCGGCAGGGCCCACACACCTGGTTGTCGTCGACGTCCAAGGGCCTGAGAAGGACCAAAACCAGGTGTTTGTGCGTCAAACGTGTGGGCTAAATTGCTATTATTGCATCAGTTATAGGGGGTAAAACATCATGTTCCACTCTAAGCTTGTCCTTAGCAAGGGAAAAAGCGGTGCTGAGTAAAGTGGTGGCCTCAGTCCGTCACTGAGAGTGTGCGCCCCTCTGATGGGGGTCAAATGCGCCCCAACCAGGCGAGGAACTGCTCTGCTCCCATAGTGTCGTCTCCTTCAATTGCTTGTGACAAGTTTTTGTTTGTTTTTTCTTCACGCTTTAAAAATACTAATCGTCCCATAAGAGCTTTGTCTTGAGTGTTCGGTCATGTTAGGTCTTAAGGCCAGAGGGGATAAAGGCTTATGAAAACTCAATGCATTTATCAGATTCATTGAGCTACAACAACAACAATACCAAAAAAAAAAAAAAAAATGCTTCTCTTATGGGGGGAGGAAGGAGGAAATTGTTTTTGGTTTTGTTTTGTCTGAAGCTAATAGTGGTGCAGACCACATGACCTCTAGGGTAGAAACAGGAGCCGCAGTCATGCTCCTATATTCTTAACCCATGTGACTTCAGAGAAAAGGGCTGTCAGGTTTGTGCAACCCAAACAGGGCTTGGCAAGCTTGTCTGCAAGAGGAAGAGTGTCGGGGATCATAAAGCCCAACTTATAATCATATAGTGACCATTAATGTTAGGGATGTATGTTTGCTGGGTTCTCTATTGCTGTTCTTCAAAGAATGACTGGGGTGCTGCTGTTTCTGTCAGCTACCCTTGAGTGAATTCAATCACGTAATGCATGTGCTGTTATGCCTGAGATAAGCACTCGCTATCAATTCATGATACACACTGAGAAATTAGGGCCTTGGCTGCAAATAGTCCCAGTAGCATTTGGCCATTGGACTTCGTGATGTGATGGCTTACACCAAAACAGAACAAATGCTATAACCAGCTACAGAGGTGAAACAGTGAGCTGTGGTATGAGTTTTTGGGTGCTCCTGTTTGTGCTACTCTGAGGACACACCTAATTAACAGTAAATAGCATGTGTGTTCACATTAATAAAAGATGAACTGCCATTTTGTTAGCAGACAGTCAAAGTGAGCTGTTTTATTCACCAAAGTGAAACGTTTTTCTTAAGGTAGTCACTTATTGCAAATTTTCTAATTCGGATTCTCATATGGGGAAGCCTCCAAATCAAGCTGAGGCACAAGAGCTTGCTGACTGCTCCAAGGGCTCTTTTTTCACTCATTTAGACAGTTGAGGAGGAGAGTTCATAGATATCTGTCTTCTTTCCTCTTTCTTCAGAACAGATTTTTTTTTTTTTTTTTAATCAGTGTTCTTATTTTCTGATCCTAGGAAGAAGCTATGGAATGGATGACAAGAACTGCAGGAAAAAGATAGTTCCTGCTTTGCCTTGTGAGCACTCTTTGAGGTATTTAATGAAGATAACTTGCAAAGCGTAAGAGGATTTTTGCTTTCAGTTACCTTAAACTGTTTGCATAAGCTAATAGGATGTGGTAAGCTGAAGTAAGTAAATGAAAGCTGTAATACTGTGAGTTTTCCTCTTTCTATTCTCATTTCTACTGTCTGGCATAGCAGCATTGCATCACGGTACTTGAGCTTTTCACAAAACACCAAAGTCAACAGCAGAACAAAGAGTTAAGCAAGAGCCTCTGTTACATGTGGGGCTGACCGTTTCCACCCCTGCCTTATGTCTTATATTCTCCCAGCTCTAGGAGTAGATTCATGCTAGGCTGAGATATGGAAAACATTGCCCTGTCAGAGCAGTTTCAACTGTAAATAGATGCAGCTACTGCACACAAATAACTGGAACATTAACTCCCCTCCCGTTCATGCAAAGCCTTTTTCTAATACTCTGACTCATACACTTTCTATGAAGCTTTTGCTATTCTGATTTTTTTGCTACATAATAGCTTCCATGTAAGCTTTGTAAAATTAAAGCAAAATGTAAGCTACTCCTGCAGCTTATTCAGATAGCTCCTGTAAGCAAGCTGTAACAATAAGTAACACTCGCCTTGTGCTTGTGGTGGAGATTAGCCTGAAACGCTGCTTGTGATGCGCAGAGCAGCACTCATCTCTTGGCTATTAGACTCTGTTACATGGAGTCTGGCTTCTGAAGTGCCCCATCATCCTTTAATGTGAATTGGCAAGGGGAATGACGCCAGCAGCACTGCTGCGATCCGTTAACGAACCTAGATTTGTTTTCTTTAGCCTGGGTCATGGCTAGCTTGGGCACTGCACAGCTTTTATGGGCCTGCTTTTGCCGAAGGCTGGATGACCACTGAGTTTGGTGCCCATCTCTGGAGGTCATGAAACTTGGACTAGTTTTACGAGTACAGAGGGCTGGCATGTTGGAGTAAAGCACACAGAGTGAGCATGACCCCAGGACAGGTTAGCATCCCGGGCAATGCCCAGTCCTCCTTTCAGAGGATGAGCTTCCCATGGCACTGCACTCCCATGGAGCGGATTCTGCAGCTTGTTTGGTACCAAGGTGCCATCTGTGCCAGCCTCCTCCTCCTCCTCCTCCCTACTGACAAATCCACTCATTGCCGTGACTACAAAAAAGCTAAACTGGATGATTTCATTATGGTTTTGGTATTGCTGTTCCTTGGAGGTATTCAGTAACTGGGAAACAGAGCTGAATCAACATGTCAAACAGCCCTTGCTCCAAGCAGATGACTAAGCCTACCCAGTTCCTGCTTTTGTGAGGAAATTATCTGCCCACTGTGGCCCAACGATACAGAGACCATAGGAGAGAAATCTGAGGAGATGCACTTGGTATAGTTGGACTTTTGACATCTGGACCATTAATTCTTGGTTTGGGAACTGCACTTCAACATGAGGTGCTAAAACTAGCAGCAGACCTAGACCTTAGTGGAAATGCAACTGTAGAAAGTTTCCAGACAGGAGTTACAGATGGGTTTCATAGTTCAAGAAGATGACTTTTAGGTACAGACCTTGGAAAAGGAGAACTCTTATGGAGTTTGATTTAATTCCACTGTTGTCTCCCTCTAATGTTTTGTTGTAAAAATGGAGTGTGTTTGCCTGCCTGCTGAAATGGAAGTGAGGTCAGACTAGCTTTTAGTTGCTAAATCAGTACCTGAAATCTTGATTGAAATGATACCTTTTTTTTTTAAAAAAAAAAAAGCACACTAAAATATCACGGATGCCTGGACACAGAGGTTCGCTTGCAGGCCTAGCAGAGAAGGGATTAACTGAGAAAACTGAGACTGCAAGGATTCTGTACTTCCAGATTATCCAAGGGAAGAAGTCCCTGGTCATGAACAAACTAGCTGAGACTCAAAACAATATTTCGCTTGCTGTGGTCTGCCTTGCTGCTTGTTCATGATCTTATACACTAGCTGTTCATGTGACCACTGTTGGTATGAGCAGTGCGGTGTTTAATGCGTGGGGTGTGTCTGGAAAAATACAGGAAACTGTGTTAGAGATGTATCTTCGTGCCTACTAACACTGACATTGCCATGCAGCCTGAAAACAAACCCATATGGAAAACAGCTACAGAAACAGCAACTTTTCCTGAATTACTTTTGTCATGTTGTGCATTGAAATGTCAGAATATAAACTTAAATAGGTTAAGCTCCTCGTGGTAACAAACTGGAAGGAAATTCTGTTATTTTGCTGGGGAAAGATTTGGGTCAGTCAGTTACTATCACAGAGTGATTAGATTGCTCAAGAGGCTTTGAAACACATGTAACTAATGAATTAACCTCATTTGCAGAGTGTGAAATCTGTTCTCGGAGAAATGCCAACCAGTTCCAAACAATACTAATTATGGAGTAGCAGCAGCAAGCAGTACTGAAGTCCTAGCTCATTCTTCAGGATGCTTGTGATACCTGAGAAAATGGTATTTTACACTACATCTGCTTGCGGAAAAAAAAAAGGGATGTCAAAAGCAACCAGATATTTTAAAGGTGGGAGCACAGATCAAATTGCAGTTTCAAGCAATGTTACTTTAAGGGGCTTCTACCCAGCAGTGATCTATATCCTAGTGTTCTGTCACAGAGCAAAGAATTAACAGTAACAGTATGCAAGCACCATATGGGGAAAGGTGTCCTGAAGCTGACTCTTGATGCTAGACCCTGGAACTTAGATTTTTTGCTAAATAATCTGACATTTTCTGAAATGTTTAAAGTAAGCCATTGCTTAAAATGCTCAAGTTTTGCCTTCCTGTTAATTAAAGTTTCACTGTAGAACTGCTTACAGTATTTACGACTTGGTAGAACTATCGTCTTCGTTAAACCCAAGACATCAATCAAGTCTGGAGTTGTGCTGTAGCTGTTGCTAAGCTGATAATTGTCTGTTTTCTAGTCTTAAAATAGGGAGTTCAAATGTTTACAGTGAAAATAAATGTCATCTCCACAAAGAAAGAAAGCTTTAAGTCTTACCTTCTAACTGTGCTATGCAAAACTTAGCTTCATTTCAGCACAGATTTAAATTATATGTGAAAAAGACTTGCTCATTGTGCCTGATCATATTGGTGCCACTGAGTCAGGGCTCAGTTAACATCTTGAATTTTATACCAGTGTTAGTCCAGTGACAGCCTCATATCCCTGTTCCTGGACAGTGAGCACTTTATTGAACTCTTATTATAGCTAAATATGATTACTCTGAAAGTGTCTCTGGTCTCATTCCTGTTGTCACTTTCCTGACGGAGAATCAATATTTGATTCATCACATAATTCCACGTTGAGCTCGGATCTAGCAGCAGCTGTGGTACGTTGGCAGGGCTTTAAGATTAAGGAAAAATAGCTAGGTTGTTACTTTTGAAATTTCAAATGTGCTATCAATTTCAACCAAAAAAGCTACAGGAGAGGCACTGTCCTGTAATTCAAGCTAATTTATTAGAAGAGTTAGTTCAGAAAAATGTTATGTGCATGCTGCCATATCTCATGGTAAGGAAAGAAGACACAGGATAAGAGGTGGATATACCAAGTCAAAACAACTAAGTTGGGCAAACTGTTATCAGGACCACAGGCTTCTTGGAGCCTTCCAGAGTGGGAAACGCTCAAGGAAGGTCATGGTCTCAGGACTGCCCCAATGAGAGGTACCTGTTGCTGAGGCAACTCCATCAGTGAGGGTCTAGAGAGCGGTAGGGATTTTCCTGCTCTGAGGGGAACGGTGACATACCCTTCCCTATACCTTCTCTGAAAAGCAAGGTAGCAAAGGAGTCCTCATGGATTTTGTGCTGCCAGAAATTTCCCCTTACGGGGAAGCAAGACAGAGATCAGAACTGTGAACACCCTTGCTGTTGGAGACCCTGTGAGACTTATTTTAAGAGCATGACATGATGCACATGGCTTACCCAGCATCCCCAACATGGCACCAAGGGAGCAAATTGCATGGTTAAAATAGCAGTTTGGAATATATAGCTGTAGAACGTGGCTGTATATCACAACATTTGCCTGGTGAGAACCTGAAACATTTCCTTTGGTGCTATGGGGAAGGGGGTGAGCCATCTTTCACCAGTGAAGGGAGGGAAAGGAGTGTGAAAGTAAAGCTGAGAACTGCAGTCAGGGGTGGTTGTGCTCTTTGCTGACATTTCAGATGTTCTTGTTCTTCTTGCTCCAAACACTAGTGTGTGCCATGGGAGAGAAAGTACTGCTTATGAATATTGATATAAGAACAGCATCTTCTGCATAGGATAATAATGTCAGAAAAGCAGCCTGTGGTAAGCTCCTGGATTTGTATTTGACAGTAATGTAACTTGGAACTGCTTTTCTTTGGAACTTGTCCTTCAAAATCAGTAATACTTTCCTGGCACAGTAACTCCATCCCTTCGGCTTTCCTAAGAGAAGTTTCCCCGTGGACTTGCATGGAGTGACCATGTCAGTGCTAAATCTGCCCCTCAACCACAACAGGCCGTGCCCCTCGTGGGGGCACCATGCCACAGTGAGGGTCTCTGAGGTGCCATCAGGGGTCAGCTAGAACGTGGTCACACAAACACTGGTGGGATTTGCTGGGTGTCTGCCCTCTCTAACCCCCTCCAGGCTGCTTGCACTGTGCTGTGGTCTGCAGGTAGAGTTAGGGAAGAAGTCCCCAGAAAGGAGCTGGTACTCCCTGCTAGCGAGCGTCACCTTACATGCCCCCTTCAGTAGCTGTAGCTCTCTGATAAATAAGTAATGAAAGCCCGCAGGTTATTTGTGTAGGATCTCCTGGCACATTTCCACCTATGCATTTTACTTATGGTTTGCCCAGGTTTGTCTGACCTAGTTCTGTGCATAAGCTGGGTTTAGCAGCAGAGTCCTGGAACTGTTCCCAGCCATTAAAGCCAGGCTATTCCTTCTGCAGTAGTTATTGGAGTTGCAAAGCCCTTCATCAGCTATGTACCATAATATTAACGTAGAAAAACATGTTCTCTGTGCTTCTGAGCTTGGAAAAAGCTTCTTATGGTGGCAGGACTTATATTCAATGTCACATGGCACCATGGGACCTGCTCATGAGTCGCTTGCTGCTAGGTACATACTGAACTGGAAAAATCTCTTTCCTGTGTACCCATTGCAGCACTATTATTGCAGGCTAAAATGAAGAGTTGGATTGTTTTTGTAAAGCCGAGTGTGATTTTTCATTCTGCTGCAACTTCCCATCATTTGGGAAAAAAAAAAAAGAATTTTAGGAACTTAAATTTTATGATACTCGGTGATAATTTGAACATCTTGAGTCTCTTTGAGAGTTCTGCACAATTATTGCAGCTAGGGAGAATTATGAGCAATAAACAATGAACCAAGAAGTAACTCTTGTTTGAGCTACGGGTTGTTTGAGCTAGGGGAACCTAAATCACATTCATTTTATCTAAAGCACGGGGAAAATACATAAGAGGACTTAGTAAAAAAATGTCCTGTTTTCGATCCATAGTTAGCATCACCCAGAAAGACTTTGGACTTACCCAAATCTCGTTGCCTTGCATGGATCTAACAGAACAGAAAGTTAAAACTACACCAGGGATATCAGGTCCTAAACTTTCAAAAAGAAAGTGTCGTCCTTAACTCCCAGGGAGCATCCCTAGGATTTAGTTTAAAATGCAGGTTTCTGTGATGTGCTTGCTGTAAGGAATATGTAACCAACAACCTGAAAATTTAGACTTGAGCCAGCTTAATAGTTGAATTCTTTCTCCCTATGCCTGGTAGTCCACGTATCCATAGCACAGCTAGAGATAGTATACAGTAGGAGGCTACTGGTGAACCTATAGATTCTCCTGCTTTAAAAATAGCCAGAGGTTTGCCACTAGAATGCAACACATA
This sequence comes from Eudromia elegans, assembly GCA_003342815.1. Classification (NCBI taxonomy): domain Eukaryota; kingdom Metazoa; phylum Chordata; class Aves; order Tinamiformes; family Tinamidae; genus Eudromia; species Eudromia elegans. Next base: position 74,447 of record PTEX01000086.1, on the reverse strand, counting down.
CTCCTGCACTTAAATTAGTAACACGTGAATTGTAGAGGAACCTCATTCTGATATTGCAGTTCCTGAGATGGTTCCTCAGAGACTTCCTGGAATGGAAATGTGCCGGCTGCGTTTGCTCCCAGCGTGCCGGTGACCGCAGAGCAGACACTGCACAGGCTGCTCCAGGGCTCAGCCCGGGAGCTGTTGGGCACCAGTCCTGCTCAGGAAGCATTTACTGAAATGCTGCAGTGCTGGGAGGCCAAGCTGCCCCTGGGCAAGGTGTCCTACCTGAGGAATATACCTGACATGGCTGAAGACCAACCCAATCAACGTGGTCCTCCAGCAGAAGCCAGAAGTTTCCCCTTAGGGTGGAAGTGGCTACTTCAGGAGTGATAATGAACCCTCCCTTGCACAGTTTATAACCCTTTTTTTTCAATACAAACAGCACACTTTTTCTTTATGTCCTTCTTTAGCCTCTCAGAGGCAGAACTTTACTGGCTGATCATTAGCCCACCTAAACCACTGAAGCAGGCTATAGGATGAGGTCTTAAAGGATCATGTTGCAAATTAACTATAATTAACTAAAGATTAACTACAATAGAGCTTTTCTGTTGAGAGGGCCTGAGTCCTGGTCCTGCTGCTTTCAATGCAGAGTGCCCAAAACCACCATAAATGGACCCATCAGTAGCAACACCCGATATGAAATGGAGTTGTCTGTTTGCTAGTAGGAAGATGTGCTAGTAGGAAGGGCAAGAAGACCTTGCGCCCTGTATGCATTTTGAAGGGAGACAAACTCCCTGGAAAGAAAACCAGGGAAGTGAAAGAGTTTGAAAGATAAGTAGGCTCAGGGCCTTAAGGAATTCCTAGTGTTCAGAAACACGAGCATCAGCTCCATGCTGACACATCTGAAGAAGGAAACTTCGAGAAGTTGGACACTGCTCATATGCACAGCTGCTGTGACTGCTGCAGTAATCAGTTGACAGCTGATGCCTGGACTCAAGTGAATGGAATAGGATTTTGTCTGCTAAAAAACCTTTCCTGTACTTTCTACAGACCGTTTAGATCCTTTATCCTGGCCTTGGGTTATTTGCAGTTTTCCTCAACTTTCCTGACACTTGGAGAGGAAAGGTCTGGTCCCCTTGGCCACCATCTAAAGGTGAAGAGTGTGTTAAAAAGAAAGGTCAAGTGTGTTTGCAGTAGCTTCAGAAGAGCTCTTGGGGATTTAATGCACAATAGTTCAGCAAAAGCCAAAAGATTGAAGTGTGAGATCCCTCAAAGAAAGTGAAGTTGTTGCTTCCAGAGCAGATTAGATAGATCCTGTGGCTCTAGCCTCTCCTTGAAGTGTTCTTAAGGCAGCACGGTACCACATACCAGCAGTGTGCAACGAGTTGGTTGCAGACAGCATGGAAAGCTGAAAGACCTCAAAACTTAGCCTGCATCTTATCTTGTCTCCAGGATTACCTTGTGTCACTACTTTGAAATGCAAGACCCTAGATAAAATGCAAAATTAGATCTTTAACTCACCTGCCTTGAGGTATCTTCAGATAGGATGGGCCTGCGTTTTGCAGGGAGCAGGACTGGGATGCAGACGTATCTCTACCCGGTGCCTTTTTCAGTCATCTCAGTGGTTTTAAATATGACTAAGTCGTTAACCTCCGGCCCTCCGTTGTGTTTTGATGACCTATGTGGGAAGAGTTTAAAGCTACCACCACACACTCCTGGGGGCTCGAGAAAGGGCTGCAGCCTCTTGGCTCAGAGGGGTTTATAGTCCAATCAGCTGTCATAAAATTAGGTCCTAATAAAGTAAGTGAAAAATTGCTGTGGTCTCCAGTAGCATCACTTCAGGCATATTGTCCTGAGAACTATAAACTGTATCTATTCACTGTTGATTTGTGGGGGAAAAAGGGCAGTAGCCTCTCAAACTTTCCCTGACCCATTTTAGGGGCCTTGTAGTGTTGAATTATATATAAGCGACCTGAGGTAAAGTATTCTCAAAGCTGAGATAAACTATTACAGCAGGGGCTCTGCTTCTTAGACAGGAAAATGGGATAGGAAGTGGAGTGCAGAGACAGCTGTCAAACACATGTGCACATCTGCTGGAGCTTTGCATGTGAAACCAGACCTGGGAATGCTGTTGCCTGGCAGAACATGAAATCTGGAGGGCGAATGGTCATCTAACATGGAATACTTGCCAGAAAAGCTAACTTCACATCTATGCTCATTCTTTAAAGGTCATCAGTTTGACTGGGAGTTAATGCTTTTATTAAAAGAATTGTGCTTAAGTGGACAAAAATGTTACTTTTTAGCATAGCTCTTATTGATGCAAGTCATGATCTGCAGGAATAAATGGAGGTAGCATCTCTATCAAGTGCTTCAAGTTGCTGGTTATCCATATGGATCTAAATTGTATATATCAAGAACTCTGTGACTTTTAAATATTTTTTTGACTTCAGGTAAAAGTGTATTCTAAGAGTTCCAGTCCTGCTGATAAATTCCATTTTCTGATGCCAATATGAATAATTTATGCAGATAGAAGTAATTATTTTAATGGTTTGACATCCCAGGTTTGAAGGATGGGTCAAATTTCTACAGTTAGATTGAACAGACTTGCATCTAGTTGGTGTGCACAGTGTCTTGATAGTCTCTTGGCTTATACAGCTTAGGGAAACGCTGTTCTGCAAAAACTCACTCTGTCTTTTGAGTTACTGATTTGGAAACAATTTTATTCACTGCTGTAGAGAAAGAAAGGATCGTTGTGGGGTCTGGAAATGGATACGAAAACTGTGATGAGTGCAACTTCGGTAGAGATTGCAGTTGCATGCTAGTCTGCATTGACTAAATTGGCTGTTGCTGCTAGAGCCCCAGTCTTTCCCCTGGAGGTATGGCTGATATACGTCTGCTCTTGCACTACTCATGGCAGTTTATTCTTTCTTGGGGGCCTAAACTCAAGCAGAAGCATGATGCAGAAATAATGCAAGGACAGAGTAAACTGAAACAACTTCATAAACAAAATAGCACTGCAGTACTGCGAAGAAATACAGGGAAATGAGGAGTCACTCCACGGAAGAGCCTGGCCTCTGTAACAGTGAGTGCATTTACTATCGCAAGCATGAGTTGTCTTCAAGTGATTTGAAGCTTCCCTTATCATAATAACCAAAACAATGACATCACTGAGCTGTTAGTTCCTCTGAACAGTCGCTTAGAAGCCTTTCCAAGGGATTTTCTCTAATGTCGCAGCAGTGGCAATAGCCACTGTCTCTCCTCCTTGAAACAAAACCACAGTCAATTTGGAAGTTTAGTATTTAGTGGGAGATAGAGCTGAGGCTCTGTACCTGCCTCCAAGAGGCATTTGAAACTTGATCCCAAATTGCAGCTGAGCATTTAGATACTAACTTGTGGGTGAAGTTGCTCTTCAGAACAAAACAGGCACAAACACTTAGCAGCAGAGCGCTCAGTGCAGGGCCTGCGAGGGCAAAACTGAGGAGGAGGTGGCACAACATGAACATGCAGCATTCCAATGGGTGCTCTGATGCATACGGCATGGGTCCCCTGGCACACAAGCACGTGGGGACACCACCTGGCCTGTTGTGGCCACTGGCACAGAGCCCAGGGCTAGCATGGGGAAGATTGGTTGACTAGACAGCTGGACAGCTAGGTGACACTAAGCAGGTTGCAGGGTTTTCTGTGAAAAAACAGCACCACCAAACCATTTGTAAAGTATTTTAAGGTGTAAAGAGAAGTCTCAGAGACCCTTCAGACAGAGGTGCGTTTCGCTTGTTGCTGAACTCTGTAGGTTGCAAAGACAGGGTATGTTGGATTAATTGTTTCAGAGCTGTGTTGAGGAGTGTGGCATGGATGCAGGCAATGTTGGGAATGAAACAAAAGGATGCAAGGAAATCCTTTCCACGTAAGGATTATCAACAGGCTCAATTCTTACTTCCGCCTTAGTTTTCAGGACTGGTTGTCTGCAAATGGTTAATCAAAGACGTGCGTGGAGATGGACAAAGGGCTCTAAATTCAAATTGTACAGCATGCGGATGTTGTAAATCAGGATAGCCTGAAAGAAGAAAAGGAATTGTAAACCTGCCAAAACTGGCCTAAGCTGCTCTAGCTGCTCTCCATTGCTTCGGTATGCCTGTGTAACAGCACAGGACAGGGCATTGTTGCAAACAAAATCAGCTCAGCAATTGCCAAATTCAACTTGGGAACAAGAACAATACAAAAGAAGAAGCCAAAGAGATGCAGGGTAGGGATTTCTTCACTGTGCATGTGTTTGAGCAGGACTTTTTGAACCCTGCAAAGCTGCTTCTCCAAGAGCAGAATTTCCAAGAGCAGAATTTAGCATCCAAGATTAACAGAGTGCTTGTTTTGTTTTGTTTGGTGTGACTGAAGCTAGTGTTAAAGCAATGATCAGCTTTCAGTCTTGGTTTTTACCCTGCTGTGAGCTTGTTCATAAGTTCATAGTGGCAGTTAACATCGCTAGTCTTGGTACCTTCTTTATGGAGATGCCTGGCTAGCAGATTGCCTTCTGAATTGTCCTGGTGCTGCTACTCACTTCAGCATTTGCTTGATTGGGAGATTTCTTTTTTTTAAAAAAAAAGAAAATAAAACAGTAAAAACATGTTAAAGTATGTTAAAAGTTGACTGGGCAAGTTATGGATGAGCTAATGATGTGCCTGAATTAGACTTCAGACCTTTAACTCCTTCAATTGAGAGAAAAAAAAAAGATTGTCCCATTTAAACTGCTCTCAGTTACAGTTTCCTTGCAAAGATCAGAAATGAATTAAAATCACCGGAGAAGCTGTTTAGGAGCCCATCGTAGTGGACAGTTTGCCTAAACCAAAGATTCTAAATGTGTTTTTATGAGTAGAATTTCTTGTGAAAAACTCTGATGTGAGAGCATGATTTTAAGCCTGATGGACTTGTAGGATACTGAAATTTCACCAGAGGAAGCATTCTGCAAATGAGACCTAAACTTACTCAGTAACTGTTCTGAATGTTTTTAATTTTGGACATTACCTTTTCCTCTGTGCAGTGCTTGCAGCTGTACTCCCACAGTCCAAGTGTGCTTTTCCTTCAAAATCACTGGAGAAAACCCAGTATTCAGCTAGAAATCAATAGGTGCAATTGGTTCCTGTTGGCACTAATTAATTGGCTGATGATATATGAACCTAAGATATTTGTAATCAATCTAGTTTCTATTCATCTCAGTAAGGCCCAGGGAAGAGCTGTCAGGGCCCTGTGCACACAAATAGCCTTTAATTGTCCTGCTTGCTGGCCCAGAAAGCCCATTTAAGCTCAGGCCAAGGCTATGCCTAGGCTTGGACATGGATGTTGCAGATTTTGGATTCTCTTCTGTAAAATAACCTCCTGGCTTGACCTCAAACTTGTCCTATCACTGTGGACCTGCCTGGTAGTTGCTGGGCTTCTCTCATCTCATATTGACTCATCATCTTGTCTCATCTTGTAGCATCATCTCCCCTTCTTGGGAAGTACTGGCCCTTGCTGCTCTCTGGTAAGAACCTGGCAGGTCATCTCCAGCCAAAATTTTGAGATTATACTGGCTTTCAGATCTGTCATCATGCTTTCTTATTTATGCCTTCGTGGTACCACTAGACTAAGAATTTAATGGGGCTAATTTGCAGTGTTTTCAGTGAAGAGCTTGCTGATGTCAATGAACTTTATCCCCATATTTTTGGCCTCATTCCAGCTCCCTTATAGAAGTCCAGGGAGGTGAAGGCTGAGGCTGAGCAGAGCTTTAGCAATGCTGCCTGTGCAGCAAAACAGTACAAATAGTTTGGTGCATTCACCTTCTGTCTTTACCCACTCGTCATTTTCATATGTAATGAGCTCTGTTCAGATGTTTTCGTACTGTGAAATGAGTTTATAGTTAATTCAGTGGCAACACGAGCTCAATGGCAACCGAACACCAAGAGGGAATCGAACAGAGCATTATGCTGCTTTGCATAAACCTGTAGTATGTGCACATTTGAATACTGCAGGTGGTATCTACAGCAGGGACAGAAAGAGCCCAGGAGGATGACTCAACTTATAGGTCTGCATTAATATGGATTTGACAGATTGGAACAACTGGCAGAGAGAAGTAAATTCTCACCTGAAGGACGGGTCATCGACTGAGGCAAGCAAATAGTATGTTGAAAACTAGAGGAAAGTGGCTCCCACAAAGATAGCTAAGCTGTTCCTTCCACCAGAAGCTCTGTATGCTGAAGTATACATGAGTTCAAGAGGACACTGGTGATGCTAATGGAAGAGATTAAGTTACTAAATATACAAAATCGTATCTGTGTTCAGGACTCATTATGTGATTCCTTTTATGTTCTTCTCTAGGCATCTGCTTTTGGCCATATGGAAACAGAGTGTTGGGCTAGACAAACCTTTTCTGTGATCTGGTATGGTGGTTGGTGAGGCAGGGAAATACTTTCCACACTGTTTTTGAATGACTGTTTCTTGGTGTGAGCTGGACAATGACTAATCTGGGTTTTCCAAGAGAATGGACACTTAAGCCTTTCTAAGACCAAGCACTGTTGTGCTTGCTAGCAGTAGTTAGGAGGACTTGCACTTTCTGGAAACAGTTTTTTGGGAGTGAGGGACATGACACTCTAACCACATGCAAAGGAAAAGCAAGAACTCTACACAGAATGCACACTTAGTCCCTGAACTCATTGAGAAATGATTTCTGTCTGTTTAGCCACAAAATGACATTTGCCTGACCTTGTCGGCTGGAGAGGTGAACAGATAAAATAAATGAGTTTCCAGTCTCTGAAGTGAACATATTTAATATGCTGGGCAGGAGGTCAGTATGACTCATCTCTTCCATTTGCTGGATGGCCTGGTGGATGTAGAGAAAAATCTGTCCTTCTGCTGAATGCTTCAGGAGGTGTCATGCCAAGAAACATTACAAGGGCCTTTCCAAGTGCTGTCCAGTTTTGGTAAAACTCAGTCCTCTCAATCTGATTCAGTGGGATTGTTGTTGATAGGTCCAAAGGACCAAGATTTCCCCATGTCACTGTGTCATTAGCCAATTCCATGCCCTATCTTGCCACAAGCTCCCGCAGTCTTAGGGGGTGAATACGGAGTAGTTGTCTAGAGGGCACCAGAACCTGCTCCTGCTGAGATACCAGTGCCCTGAAGGCAGGAAGTAGCACCCGGCTCTGGTGCTTAAGCAGCCTCTGCATCTAACTTAGTGAGGGATCTGACGCGGGCCTTGAAGGCAGCAAATCCATCCAGGTTTAGTGCTGCCTAGGTAACAGCAAGCTCTCCTAAGAAACAGTAAGCAGCTTCTACTGCCTCGGTTTAATAACCTGCTTTTAAAAAATCCCTGAGGAAACAGTGAGCTGTACATGAAGTTCTCTATAGGAATTTAATTGGGGGAGGCGGGATCCTTTAGAGAAACATTTGGTTTTTCTCAAATGCCTTTAGGAGCTGGGCTTCCAGTTGTTCGTTTTCTTGTTCTTCCTGCCTGGGACAGCTAGCTGGGTATGGTGTGAGCTGGGGGGATGAATGCAGCAACGCGGCGTTCCCAAACGCTGTCAGCCACCCACCACTTTAACCAAGCTGGTGCTGTAGTAGCACAGGCGGTGGGAGGCTGGCATGAAAGTAAGAATGCTGCAAAATGCTGGCGGAAGTTTGCTGAGCAATTAATCAAGTTAACTTTTACCTTGTGAAATGCTATAGGTGCTCCATGCTCCAGCTGCAGCTTCGAGTGATTTCTAAATGAGAACGATGTCAAGCGAGCAGAAACCTAATCGGTAATTGATGGATCTGGTTGCGTGTGCCTGTCACCGCGCTGTCTCAGATAGGCAGCCCGGCCTGAGCCACTGAGCCCCTCAGTGCTGCTTCTAAGTAGCTTTAACTGGACTAGAGTGATGTCGAAGGTCTCATTATGCTAACGGTTATGAAAGTTGAACCTCCAAAGTAAGTAAGTAGTGTGATAGTCAAGTTAAATTTATCTACTAGCTTGGCTCTTATCAGCTGGCACAGGAAGGTAAAATGGGAATAGGAGACCTAGGATTATGATATGTAAATGCTTGGAGGTTTTTGTTCCAGCTGTCTAGACAGTTTTCTTTTTCAATAAACTGATTGCAAGAAGTTTAATGTTTCATCCTTTATTATAGGTTCAGTCAGTCCAGCTTTTCTTGCAGTTATCAATCCAATACCAAACACACCTGGATATTCTTCAGAGTGGTGTCACTTGACAAAGTCAAAAATATATCTCTGTACAAGATGATAGTGACTTTGGCATGTTTCTAAGATGATGGAACAGATATAAAGGCAACTGAAACTGTGAAAGAGGTGTAGGAGCAATGAAACCCTTCCACATATTGGTCTGAATAACTGACAGCTGTAAGTGCAGATCCTCCTCGCCTTTACATATGTGTTCTTGGGCTTGAAACTCTTAGATGTGAAACAGAAGGAGAGTTCGAGGGGAAAAAAAGTTAAACTCAACATTAAAGAGCAAAGCATCTTATATTCTGAGTGACAGAGTGGAGAAACATGGGTGTAAACTTGTAGCTGTGCAGCTTGCAGTCTCACGCTTCTCCATCCCTGTTCTGCTGGTGGTGTCGGTCCTCTCCAATCTGGTGCGTGAAGAAGCATTTTAGGTGTGAGAGCAAACATCAGACTTCACCAGTATGTTTCCTTGCCTTGTGTCTTTTGCCTTGATGCCCTGATGTAGCCAGCTTCCTGACTAAGGTATCAGTGCTGGCTTAGGTATTAGTCTCTGCCTTTGCCTGGCAGGATCCTGCCGGGCCCTAATTTACTGTGAGAAATGTGTATCCTCTCTAGAATTCACTAGGAAAACTCGAACTTCTTGCATCTTAAGCCTGGCTGGCACCAGAAGATTCTCCCTCCCTCATCTGTAGCCCATGTACGTAGGGAAGCAGTAAAACACAAGCTTCTATGTAATTAATGTAACGTGAAAAATAACAGAAAAGAGTGTCAGTGCTGAACTGGAGCATGAGGCATGGCTTGTAAACTGGATATTGTGGGGAAAATAATTAGGTGATCCTTTTTTTATGGCAAGCTAGAGGCCTATTTTTACTGTTCAGGTAAAAATACTCTGCTATCCTCACACACACAAAAAAAATGTGTTTTGGTGCAACAAAAGTACATTTTGAATCCACTTTATCTGTTGGCACCCTGCCGTACAAGCGTAAGAAGTTCAGCAGCATGAACTGCCTGAAACGACGTTCTGAGCTGAAAAGCTGCTCGTGAAATCCCTTCTCCAGGCAATATCAGTCAGTGCACCAGCCTAGAAGACTTTCTGTTGGCACTTTCCAGCAGCACCTTGCTGTCCCTTGCAGCTGACTTTGCTGTTGAACGTTCACACTTCTCCTGCTGTACGTCCAGCCATAGCTGCCTTCAGCCTCGAACCCTCTTGCTTGCTTCCCTTCTTGCTGTAGTGAAGGTAGCTTAAATCTGGCTGGCAGGCCTGGCTTGTAACCATATGAGTCCTCTTTCCTTTTTAAAAGGACTTAGTAGAACTACTAAGGGAATGGTTTAGCACTCAAAGCTTTCTGAGAAATACCTGTGTTGAAAGAGCACATATTTTACCAGTGTTGGGGCAGGCTGTATAGCTCAGGTTAGTGGGTTTTTTGGTGCATTGCACATACTAGTTTCAGTTTGACTGTCCATTGCAACAGCAGGTCATGGCAACCAGCTATTTGGGCAGAACTTCACTTTACCTGCCAAAAAAGCATGATTTTCCACTGAAATGGTTACTGAATTGGGGTGGATTTAAGGATTGCAGCACAGTAATATCTTCTCTATTCTTTTTTTTCCCCCAAACCCTGAATGTTATCTTTTCAATGGTCTCAGAATTGGCGACTCCTCTCTCAACGCGACCACCGCAGCCGCCAGCCCTGCCTGCAGAATCTCTCCCCTGCTCTTCAGATGCTTCTAATTCTCTTCCCACAGCCGCGTGGTTGTCATGGGGATTTAACCTCCATTGTCAGTGGGGCTTTCATTCCCACAGGCGGACGACCAGCTTGCCGTGTCCTGCCCAGGCAGACGCAACCGCCGCAGACTCATGAGCTCATCGGCAGAGATGCACGCAGCCTTCTCAGAAGGCAAATGACTGAAAACAGGAAAGCTGTTGCAGGAGAGAACTTCCGTGCTGGAATTAACATCATCCTGTAAATCATCCTCTGGCCAAAACACTAAAACTCTTGTCTTCAGTAAATAGTATAAACGCTCACAAAGTTTTTGGTGCTGATGGCTCAAATGTGAGAAGTTAAATGCAGTCTTGTCCTCTGTTTACTGGTATTTAGTTTCTTATGCTGTATCCCATTTTTAAAGGCAGTATCATAATACTGTGGAGAGGATGATGTTAATAGCTAACTTTTAGCCCTTGTATCAGGGGCTTGTGGCAGAGGTACTTCACTTAATGCTTTTATTGGGTGTTTGTTGTGGCCTTTATGCTTGGGAAACCCTTCTGCATTTGCAAAACCCTCTTCCTTACTGGGGGATGAGATGAGGCTCACCACTGTGCCAAGACACAGTTAGTTTTATATGTCAACCAATCACATATTTTCTTTACAGCGTTTTTCAGACTCTTTTCCCTTAATATTCAGCTTCATATGCTGGATTTCTAGTTGGATTAAGACAAGCTTAGGATGCAAGTATATGAAAGAAATGTGCTTCATGTCCGTGGGTAGCTGTGGTGGCAGCACAAGGTTTTATAGAGTATTTGGCATTGTAGGATGTTGTAATATTTGTGTCTCTTCTGAGCTCTGTAAATAGTAGATCTAACTGTTATAGACTAAGCAATTCCCCCACAAAGCCAATGTTGGTTAGGGAGAGGCAGCACTAATTTAGCTTGCATATAATGAGGTTTCTTTTCTACTTGAAGCCAATGAGCTTTAGAAAATCCTGGGCATGGTATTTGGTGGGAGTGATATCTCTGTTCAGCACTGAGTTTTGCAGCTTTGAGGTTTAGGTTCAGGCAGAGCGAGGCTTAGGTTTAACACACAAGTGTTGGTGCCATGTGCTGGCAGGTGGTGTAACTGTGCTGGTGTGACAGGTAGTTGCTTTGTTGAGGATGTTGAAAGTGGTCTGGCAGCTACTGGAAAGAACAAGAGAGCAGTATGTGTGTGGAGACTGCCTTGTTTTAGCTATCAACTGGGGTATTTACTCATCAGCTACTTACTGATAACAGAAGTGATTTACTCAGAGTTTGAGGTGGAGATACTCGGTGTAACCATCAGAAGTTAGCAGCAAGAGCAGTAGCTTAAACTCTTACGTATTCACCAGCTTCTTGCAATTTTAAATTTCTTATAGTCTGAGATGATGGAGAGCTGGTACTGCACAGAGCAGTATACAGCTGCCATAGTGAGACCTCAACCATGTGGAAGGTAACTGATGTGTAGGCTTAATTCTTTCGTGTTTGCCTCCCCATGGCTCTCTCAGAGCATCAGGGAGATTAAGCTGATGCTTGCATGTGCCTCACCTTTTCTTTTTCTCCTGTTGTAGATTGCTTCCCTCCTCAGCCCTGCGTGCGTGTCTCGAGGGGGCTGAGTGATGCATAGCTCTTGCAGGCTGCTGCTGCTCTTGCAGCGCTGGGGACCTTAATTCAAGTGGGTTCCTCTTGCCTCTGCAATGCCCAGGTACTTGCTGCAGATCTGCTTGCTGCTATGGGTGCTCAATAGGAGAATCTGTCACTTCCAGGGCAGAATAGCAAGTGCTGTGCCTACCTAGAAAGGTCAACATGGCCCTCTCATCTGCATTGTGTTTATTAAAAAGCTGCCCTTTAATAAAGATCTGACAGAAATCTCCAGTGCCTTAGGAAATACAGCAACAGAGATTTCATAAATCTTTTTTTTTTCCACATTATTATCTTGCATCAAGAAGTTCTTTGGCAATTAGAACTTGAATTCGTTAGCTAATTAACATCAGTTCCAGCATTGTGAGATATTAATGAAGAGAAACACTCTTTCTTTCTACCTCCTGCTTTGCTGTTTGCTCTTGAATCACAAGAAGTCCACGATGCTGCTGTCAGTTGTAATCAGATTAGCTGGGAACTGACTCACAATTAGTATTCAAATACATGTGGAAAAATATAACAGATGTAATACTGAAACTTCAGTTTAAAATGACCAAGTCACACAGATTAGACTAAAAAAGAGGAATTCTCTGCAATAGCCCAATGCACCGTGTTGGCTCCAGGAAGGTTTTTAAGAGTTTAGATATGTGTAAGTAATGATTGTACATGGATGAAGAGCGTTATGGGTGAGTTGTAAAAGTGAAATAGCAGCGCTGCTCATCTGCACTTGAGTTGCTCATTAGCTTTTCTCTTGAGATTTACTTAAAAAGAACATGCTGCCCATCTTCATACAGATGTAATTGCAGACTGGAAACATTAGTTTGATGCTTTGATGTTAGTCATTGCTGCTTAAAAATCAAACGTATCCAGGTGTCATACCTTCATTTAATATAACTGAGCTATGAAATGACTGATTTCTCTTGAAATACTGCTGCGTTCTTGTAACTCGCTGTCCGTCGTGCACAGATTTGTCTGACAGCTCCTTCTTGTTCTCTTCTTGGGGGAGAAGATCACAGTGGTATAGATGGGTATAATGGCACTTATAATCTGAGAAGACTGTTCCAGCCCACACTTCGGGAGTCTGGACCGTATTTGTCCTTCTGTCTATAAAGATAAATACGCTGATAAAGTAAAGGATAGGCTTGATAGCATTGCAAAGGAAAAATGTTGCTTTTCAGAATACGTTTTTAACTGTGAAATGTATTTGAAGTCCAAGTTATTTGCAGATTGGCTTCCGTATGAGTGCTGCATTTCTTCCCTGAGTACAGGCCTTTACTTGACTGCCAGAAAAACATAGCTTTCAGCATCTCTTCTGTAGTAATTATTAAATGTATTGCTGCTACATATGCATTAGCAAAGCCTCAAAGACAGCCCAGCAACAAAATAATTAGTAACTACTTCTGTGCTGAAAAGGCAGCAATAATGCTGATTCTTTTGTCTATTGTGCTATTTCTGCTAAGTTGCCATAAACAACTAAATTTCTAATTGTCTGCTATTTGGGATCCTTCCTTCCTCTGAAAGCTTAATCTGTGACTGTTTCTGCAATGTTTGTCCTGAATAAATGTAAGAGCAAGAGAGACCTGATTTTATCAGGCACAACACTTTAAGTAGTGGTCGTATCTTTATGCAGCTAGCTAGATGCTTTGGAGCGAGCTGTAAGAAATGCAGTGCTTGTTGTGCTAATACCTCTGCCAATGCCATACAGATCCTACAAATGTTGACCAGCTAAACTTGTAGGAGGATCTGGGGAAAAACATCTAGTACACAAGTCTTTAATAATGAGTTTCCTATGTTGCCAGGCATGCATAACGCACTTGGTTTTATCTTATGGTGTAGTCACTTGAAAACAGACTTTTCAGATCCTCCCGTTCTTGGGAGGATGAGCTCTTCAAACAGAAGTCTTTTCTGCTGGTGTTATGGGAAGCAGAACAGCCTCCAACTGAGCAAAGGAAGACTAATTCCCCTAACAAGCCCTAGGGTGATGCCAACCTTTGGTAGCTACTGCTGGCAGTAAGGACATAGGAAGCTTTTTGTTTTGGTTTGCTGCTGTAGTAAACAAGATTCAGAGTATCTTGGGAATAAGAGGTGCAGCCTCACCAGCCTGGTGGCTGCTAATAGGGGATTTACCTTCCCCTGTGTAAGCTCCAGGAGGAGTTTCCCTCTCAAAGCTGTCACAGCCAGATAATTCGTGCCTCTTCCAACCTACTGCTCATCCTTTGCCTAGAAAATTATTTAGCAGAAGACACGCAGCCTCTGTCCTAGTTTCCCAAATTGCGTCGCTGCTAGCAAGCAGGGACATGGTGAACTATTTACTTGAGCTGCACGTGACAGTTCCAGGTCCACGGAGCAGAAGCAGGTTTGCCTTGGGAGCAGAATTAGTCTTGTGCAGAGCAGAGCGCTCACTGAAGGCGTCCGCTGCGTTGCTGGCTGGTTGCGACGTTTCCAGTGGAAGAGCACAATTGGATCTGCTTAAATCTTTTCAGCTGCATCTTGTGTAATTGCCAAATTGAATCTTGGGATGGCTTAAGTGCTAAGCTTGCTGTAGCCAGCCTGTGAGATTTCTAATAAAATTGCATAACGCAAGGCTGCTGTTGCAGTGATTACATGGGACCATCTCTTTTCATGGAGGAAAAATGGTTGTAGTGACATTTGAAATGTGGCCTGAGGGAACCCTCGTGGCTCAAAACGAGCTGCTCGTTTTTTCCTGTGTTATTCTGGGAGGCTAAACATATGGTGTAGCACCAGGGTTGATTGAGTTGCTCCCGGTGCTCTGCCAACCTCTCCCGTGGTGTTCCCCGCAGTCTTCTCTTCCCCCTTGGCAGGCAAAAGGTTTGTGCACCTTGTTTCCAGCCTGCTAGATGTGGTTGTGTGACAGAGCCTTTACTTATCAATCTGGCTTTATCAGGCATGCTGAGAAATCATGGCAGGGAAGCCCCACGGGCGGTGTAATGCCTCTATGACAAGTGAGCAGAAGGGTTTCATTTCACTGCATTGCTCTGGTCCAAACTCTTAACGTTATTTTTTGCTCTTTTCCTCAATATGGTGTCCAAACCGTCTGCTGACACTGGCCTCTGCTCCGCTTTTTCTTTTCTATCAAAAGACGCTTTGAGCTCAAAGAGGAAGGAAAAAATTGTTATAGAATAAAATTCCTTAGCTCTTAAAAAGCAGAGAGGACTGACTGTGACCTTGAGTGGAGCCAAGACCCTTCACCAGAAATTCTTTGCTGAAGCCTTCCTATTTCCTTGGCGTTATCCAGAGGGTTCGATCTATCTGACAATTAATTCTTGGGGTGTTGCAATTCTGTAAGAGTGAAACATGAAACGAGCCTCTCGGACAAATCTTACAAGAGCAATGCAGGAAAGTCCGAAAAAGGATAAATGCAGCAGCAGAACAGTGATTGGTGACTCATCTGATCAGATTTTCTGGCACAGAGTTAATATTTTGTGGCAGAGTTGCTGCCTCCTGCAGAGAGATCAGTCACTAAGCCACACTTAGGTGGATTGCCCCGATGCAGGGTGCTCTGCACTCAATCTTGAGTCTCCAGGCAAATACACACTTTGGATGCTTGTCTCTATAGCTGCAATTCCTTTAATCTCCTGTTCATATGGCTTGCCCACTTTCCTAACAGTCCAGCTCAAACGTACTAGTAATTTGTTTTCAGGTCAGCCCGAGTACTGCCCTTGCCCTTCTAGTCTCAGGATCACGGATGCTTTGGGAGGCAAATTCCTTGCCACACTGGAAAACCGATCCAAATGCATGTGCTGAAGGAACACAAGCTGCCATCCATCCCCACCCAGTGTCAGCTCTCCCTGCAGCCCAGATGGGTGCCTGTGGCATTAGCAGAGGAGACTCTGTGTTGCAAGTGGCTTCTTTGCAAGCAAAAACCCTGTCAGGTTGCTGCAAGGCCCCGCACCTCACAAAGGGAGCATCTAGTGCAAGGCTCTAAGCAATGAATTGTGTGGCCTCTTTGAGATCAGCGTGCCACCGAGTGATGGAAAATAGACCCAGGAAGGGACTGAGCCAGAAGGGGTCACCTGATAAAGATGACATTGCAGATTCCACTATTGGCCTGATTTCACTTAAATTCGAGTCGTGACTAATGCAGTGGATTCAGGCAGTAGCTTTCTATGACTTTCACGTTGCATCCTCAAACTGGAGTGTGTGGCACCGTGTATGTGAATCTGTCAACATCCTATTAGAAACGCATGTGCGAAATTCATTATTCAAGCCTGTTACAGGGAGACTTAAATTTGTTGCAGCCCAGTGTATTGCAAAATCTGAGCTTTCCAGTTCCTTGGTGGAGAGTAAATGTTGTAATGCCTGCAGGCTGCATAAAAACCCCGTGCCAGGAAGAATATCTCCCTTGTCTCCCTCCCCCAGGCACGCTGCCTTGTCCTTGACATGACCAGCAAGGCACAGGCCTCTCATTTAACACCTCCCTTGTGAAGCAAGTGATTACGGGAGCCCGATGCTGTACAAATGGTAAGGAAGGAACCTCTCTTTCTCAGCATGCTGTTGCCATGTAGCAATGAGACCAAGTATTTCTCTCGGATGATTTTGTGCTGTTCCAACCGTGCAATTGTGGACTCAGGAATATCCAACTGGATGGTGTAACCCAACTTGCCTCAGCTGTTTCGCCAGGGCGAGCTGATCTGTTTTCCGTGGCGCTCAGGCTCCTTTGATGCCTCACTCGAATGCCCTGCAGGGCAAGCAGCTGCCCTCGGCGCTGGGCAAGACGCCTGGGCACATCGAATGCCCTGCAGTGCAAGCGGCTGCCCTCGGCGCTGGGCAAGGCGCCTGGGCACATCGAATGCCCTGCAGTGCAAGCGGCTGCCCTCGGCGCTGGGCAAGGCACCTGGGCGCATCGGCTCTGCGGGCAGTGCTGGGTCCGAGGCCGTGCCCCGAGGTGGGGTGTGAGGAACCAGCCTCTCTCGCAGGGGTAAATGAGGTGTAAATCTTTTGGGAACTTGAACTATAGCTCCAGTGAGGGTAAACCTGAGAGAGATTTGGTACCTCTTGGAATGAAAATGGGATCCTCCATAGACCTAAATGAGTCCATTTGCAGAGCTTAGAAATGGCCTCTTGGGTGCATTTGCCTGAAGCAGGAGGTTGAAAAGCCGTGAAAAATAGGCTTTGTAGCTCTAAGTTGCTGCTTTGGAGAAGGTACCAACAATGTCCTAAAAAACAGTAATTCTAGTAGCTGATTTGGGAGAGAAAGTGTGAATTTATGCATAAGTACTGGCAGAGACAGTTTCAGCCATACGCTTGGAGGAGCGACTAGGTCTGTAATGGGACTGCTTAACTTCAAGGTGAAAAATCATGCAGTACTTCTAAAGCATGGCATTTATTCCCTAATACTTGTGGTATCAGCTCTGTGGTAATGTGAGCCTCAAGAGAAATGCTTTTATGTGCAAGAATTCCCCTCTTGCTTGCCAGCCTCACTTGCAGCACAAGCTGAGAGGCAAATGCCTCCTGCTTCAGCAATTCCTCCTGAATGTCTTCTGAATAATTTGCTGGTATGTGCAGGACATTAATAGCTTCCAACAACATAAACTTCAGATGTTATTACAAATCAAACCTCATTCCATTAGCCCTGGCACATGGCATCTCTTTCTTGAGAGGCAACAGAGGTGCCTCACTAAAACAGTTTGTAATATATTGAAAATTCACATGTTTAAACATTCAGAAGTCATGGTAGTATCATTATCCTTGGAAATACTCAGAAGTCAATGTGGATAAAGTCTTGAGCAACTGGATCTAACTTTGAAATTAGCCTGGTTTCAAGTAAGGGATGGGGAGTTGGACGTATGCCCTCCAAAGGCCTTTTCTGTGCTAACTTACATGTTTATGTCACTCTCCTTACCTCCTTTTATTTGTAGCATGTGGGGCTTCCTGACCCAGATAGAGAGGTCTGTATTAAATAGTCCTCACATTTTTGTTTTCTTCTATGAATTTGTCCAAAGCCTTTTTGAATATCCGTAAGCTGCTGTTACCCACAGTGTTTTGGAGAGGGTTCTACAGCTTCTCCATGCTGTACGTTGAGTTTTCTCCTTTATCTTTTGGAAACTGCTTATTCCCTTTATTGCCTTTGCCTCTTGCGCTGTAAGGTGCAATATATTTCACCTGGGATTTGTATGGACTGCTGTCATGTCCCCTAGCTTTGCTAAACTGAATTTTTGCCTGGATCGTTCTTGTTGCCTTTCTCTATACCTGCTCCAGGCCTATACCCTTCCTGACATGGGGAATGAGCATTTCAAGAAAGTAATCTTTTTGCAAGTGATTTGTTCTTGACAGGAGTCCTGACTCCAAGAGCAACTTTGTGTTCTTGGCTATTCAAGTGGCACAGCTTGTCCTTGCTCGTGCTGAATGGTTTAAAACACGCCATGGATGACGATAGCTCTCGTCAGTTGGCCAGACCCTCAGGTAAAATGTCCAGAGCTTGTTTATCTTGTATCTTAATTGTGCTGTGAGACACATTGTGCAGTTGCTCCCCTGATTCTGGCTGGTCTTCTAAAGACTCTGATGTTGTGTGACAAAGGTTATGTCATGGACCAAATGTATTCTTTGGGCTGATGCCCAGGAAGCCAAGTCTGGCACATCCTGCCCTTTATCTGTGTGGAAAAAAAATGAGAAGATGGTACACGAGGAGTTGTCTTCTATGCAGAAGTCTTTTATACAAGATGCAGGAGTATTCATCCGATAGCCATAAACCAGAAGATAATGCAAAAAATCTGATTCATTTGTGTGTGTGAAAGGAGAAAATCGGAAGACAAAAGGAGGGTTTGTGCTACTTTGTTTTCCTCATTAAGTCAGCGCTAGCGCTGGCCATTGCATTAGCAGACCTGTTAATAACATATTCCACAACAGCTAGAGCAACTCATGCCTAATGGAAAAACATGAAATGTTCCCTTTGGAAACAATTGCCCTTTGTGCGAGATGTCTTGCTTTTCTCTCCCTTTTGTCCAAGGAATCTTCCGTGGAACAAAAAATCGCTTGTCCCTTCAGATGTCCCCTGCTCTTGCTGCTTGCTCCCCAAACTGGAATCCTAATCCCTTGTTTGGACGACGTAATCGGTTGCACAAATATCAGTTGAGATAGCGCAGACAGATTATAGCTTCTAGAGGGACAATGTAGGATGGATTGAGCTTTAAATACCTCTGCTTTTATGCAACCCTTTTTTTTGAAGGATAAAACAAAGAGAAATATAAACAAGAACACTTTAGGCAGATGGCCTCTAGTAAACTCCCTGCGAGGCATCAGTAGCTTGTAAATAATGAGTGGTCCAGAGCATAAAGGTTTTACAAACCTGAAGGCAGAAAGCCCATAGCCTTATTGCACAAGTGAGGGGGAAAAAGATGCAGCTAAACTTAACTGCCAACTACAAATTTGGCAGATAGATAACTGAACAGTAAAGAAGGAAGGACAACATAGAAGTTTAAATTCTTGCATGGGTTTGAGCTGTAGCTGACGGCTGATTCTTGCAGTGCTTTAGCACGACGGTTGCTAATTAGGGAGGCTGGATACTTTTAGAAGCTGTAGACTGTGAGTCGTGTTTTGGTGCAGCATGGAGGTGGTGTGCCCTTGGCATAGATCATGCTTCTGCTTCCTGAGGATGTTGTGAAGTCTGTGAGGCTAAAAGACAGTTAGGCACAACCTAAAGTGTGACGAGCACCTATTTCTAACCCAGAGTATAAATGGATCCTTGAGAGTCCCTAAAAATACAACCTACTAAATACAGCTTGCTAAATGTCTCTCTGGGTCTTTATGCATGCTTAAAACTTTGCATGATTAAGGTCCAGGTTTGGCACACAGGAGTACTTCCTTGATGTCTGTCTTCAAGAACTGTCATGCTCCAAAATAAGAGGATGCTCAGTCTGAACAGACCAGCATCCCTACTGCTGTGGTGCTCCAGTGTGCGTAAAGTCTCCCGAGGAACTTTCCAAGATTTCTGTTAGGTTAGGGCTGGTCCATCTCAAGCCTGGCCATATATTCTCCTTCCAGGCCTAGCAGCATAGTAGAGCTTTGGGATGAAGGAAATGCAATGAAGCAAAAGCTGATGTTTGTGTATAGTTGTTTTTCCTTTAGAGTTGCACTGTACCTGAACCAAA
The DNA here is from genome assembly GCA_003342815.1 of Eudromia elegans. Lineage (NCBI taxonomy): Eukaryota > Metazoa > Chordata > Aves > Tinamiformes > Tinamidae > Eudromia > Eudromia elegans. The sequence continues at coordinate 54,800 of PTEX01000086.1, read as the reverse complement.
CTGCTCTTCAGTAGCTGATGTGAACCTCCAAGTGGTTATCTCAGGAGCTAATAATGCTGCAACATTTCCTTTAGCTGAAGTGCAAGTGGGTTGGGCAGGCTGTTCTAGACCATCCAGAGGCTATATTGAGCCTGATTTATTTACGTTTTTGTTGCTTTCAGCCCCCTTTAAGACAAACTGGCTTCTGGAGACCCTATTGAGGTTCTTGGGTCCTCCCTGCAATGGGTGGCTCAACGCCCAGCACTTCTTGGCAGTCTGCTCTTTAGCTCTGCCTACTAAGGAACTCCATTTCCCAAATTCATAATCCACCTAAAGGCAGCAGATCTCTGCTCTATAGGGGATATATGTGTCACTATAGAAGCTACCAAGTCTCCAGTGTGGGCTTTGACAGCACAGATTTTCAGTTTGTGCTGGGATCTGGGCTTCTGTAACTGCTGGAATTTGTGAAAGTTAGTGCATGGATGAGATCCAAACATGCGCATCTGGTTTTTGCCGAACAGCAAACTGTCTGGCCACAGTTTCCCTTCCTGGTCCTGCTTCTTTGAACTTGCCTGTGTTGCTTGTGACTTTGTCAGTGTAGGGCTGCAAGAGGCTCCAGTGCAGCTGGTCAGCAGCCTGTTGTGAAGGTTCCCCTGAGGGGAAGGGGCAGAAGAGGACAAGGACAGGCAGGAGTAGAGGACAGGTATAGAAAAGGCACAAACAGGGAAACTGGTGAAGGGCACACAGGGCAGGTACTCAGGGGAGAGCAGCACAGGAGAACTGAGTGTTCCCCCTTGCCATATAAAATACAGGAAAAGCATTGAAACAGGAATAAAAACAGGAGCAGATAGGGCTGGGCTTTCAATTTACTGTGAGGCGGCAGATAAAAGCTGGAGTGCAGTGATAAAGAGAAATCAGCCATCAGCACAAAGTGCTGACACAGATATGACTGCTCGGGGACTTTCTCCTGAGTTGCCAGTGCTCGACTATAAATGTATTTTAGATTGTAATCTTTGAAGGGGGGAATATGAGTCGGTAAGGGAAGACGACCAGCGTTTTGGAGAATGCTTGCCTTTATTTGCACTCACTAACTTGTCCCATTGTTCGTCAGACAATGCTGTTTTGTGTTAATGAAATCATTATTTTTGATTATGGAAAACTGGATAAATGATGGGCTGGAGCTGTCTCCTAAATCAAGCAGCTATTGTTTTCCAGGTCTGCTTAGCAGGCTCCTGTACATGTTGAGGAGTGAATGAAAACAATCCGGATGAACCGAGTCTGCTCCTCATGCCCTACCTATGCAAGGGACAAATGTTTGTGTCTAAAGCTACACACTAACACGAGCTGTCACTTGCATCAAGCAGCTATCGTGATGCTGGAATTGGGAGAAACCATAGAAAATGTGGAAACGCATGAAGCAAAGCAGCTGTTCAAAACTGCCCTGCTAAGACCTCACAGATGCAGGAACCTTTTTGTTCTCCAGGAACTGATGGTAGTAAACAGTTTTCTACAAAAACCTCGTGCAAGGGTCCTAATTTACAAGCTTAAGCTAATATTTATGTGGAGGTCTAAATGGCTGGCCAGCTGTGGTCAGACTGGTACCAGCTTGGAGCATATATCTATGCATGGGGTTTAGAAAGACTTTTTTTTTTTTTTTCTAGGCTGTAAAGAGGAAATATATGCCAGGTTTTGGTTAAGACGAGCGTAAAGCATTTGTGACTGACCTAGTGCAGATGGTTCTGGAAATGCTTGCTCAAAGTCAGCAGCAGGTGTGAATGCAAAGCAGGTAACCTGTCCAAAGGGCTTCAGTGTTCAGGACTTACCACTCACCTAAACAGTGTGGCTGCAACGAAACGTCATCCTTGCACCTTAGGACCAACGTCTCCTAAGCCTCTCAGAGCAGGCCCTGATGGACTGTAGTCAGGGCAGAGATAAATGACATAAGCTGCTCGAGTTGTGCTATCAGGTGTCTATTTTAACAGCGTGTTTGAAAGCCTGTGCTGTGTAGGATTTGGAAACACCTCTTGCCTCTTGCCACCGGATCTGAGAGCTGCGTGCAGAGCTGTGTATTGCAGCTAGCTTCAATTCGGTAGGAAACCCACTGCTAAGCAGGCACAGCTCTATTGGAAGGGTCGGGAATGGAGGAAATAAAATGCCCAATCACATGCCAAATTAGCAGATGACACATTTTGTGAGGTGTTTCCATGCTTGGTTGAAAAACTGCAATGGTCATTTACCCCAAAAACATAATTTGGAGGAAAAACAAAGTCCCTCTCTGACTGTGTCAAGTCTCCGGGATAGAAATCCAAACAAGTCTTTACCTGTAGCAGGCCATGATAAAAACTGGACACTTGTGGGGGAAGCAGTTAGGAGAAACAGATTAGGGACTTGGCTGGCAAAGCTTTTTTCACCTTTTCCCAACACACGTGTAAACTGTGCAGGCTGCGTGGCCGCTGTGGGTGTAAGGCTGCACTGTGATTCAGCCGAGTGGAATGGAAATGAAACCCCCTAACGTGAAATGAGTGGGAATGTTTGGGGCTTGCAGTAACTTTATACTCCAAAAAGATAATTCCGTGTGTGTGGCTTCTAACTGGAGAAAGAGGGTTTTCAAAAAACCTGATTAGAGGCAGAGAGGGTTGGAGCTTTTGTCAAACTTGCACCTCTGAGGACAGCAGGCTGTAAAATACATATCTCCTGGTGCCAAGTGTGGTTCGAGAAGTGAAGTCTTGCAGCAATCCTGCATGACTGAGAGGCGTAGACAAATTTAATGGAGAGAGGCTGCCTGTAGTGAGAATAAGGCACTGTGTTTGAATGAAGGGCTCTTGGAAGGTAATATGTAGTGAGATCTGTTTTCTAGTGCTCACATTTGAATAACTTCTGCCAAGGGCTGAAGAGATGAGAGAGCAAAATGGAATGGTATAAGCTAAGTTTGAGTCAGCTGGGCTCATCCCTGTGACCCTCTGTTCCGAACCAGTGGGTAGGAGTTTACCCATGAGATGTACTCAAAGGCAACAGCAGGACATTTGTCAGGTGTACGCTTTGACATGGTGCTAAAAGCAAATTGCTGTCGTAGGTGGTCTTGCAATTGCCGTAACTGCACTTGAGATTCAAGGAGAAGCTTCTTTAAAAGCAGAGGCAATCAACCCTGCTCTCCCTCATTGATTTGGAAGAGCAATTTGAGTGCAGAGCAGGTAGATCAATGCAAGCAAAGCTGTACCTCGTGTGTGAAGTGAGTGCAGAGTCCAAGTAAAACTACAGCATCTCCAAACTTGTGGTGGTTGCCTCATATGCATTTGCTGAAAGAGTTACTGGAATATACCAGGCTAATCTTTGTGTCACTCAACTGTTTGGTTGCTGATGAGCAAAGGCTATAAAATTAAAATAATAATGGTATGTGAGGTGAAAGACATGAGTCTAAGGTCTATAGAGGTAGTTTAACAAAGCCATTACTGGAAACAGGCTGCTCCCACAGCAGATTGCTTGCACACACCTTGTTTGTCTTGGAAGAGGAGAAGTTGGTTATATGCAGGGATGACAGGGCAGGTTAGAAGCTGGAGGACAAGCTCTGGCCAATTCTAGGAGTGTAGGTGCCGTGGGACTCGCCCCGCACACCAATGCTGCAAGTCTGAACAACTGCACAAGAGCGTGAAGCGCTGTAAAACGTGCAGGCTGCACGAGCTGTCCCATGGAAATGCCAACCACGGGGCAAGCCTAGTGTTTACGGCAGCGTGGCACTTGGCAGTCTCGTCTGGGTGAGTGGAGGAGTCATTGCAGCAGCTCTAAGGTACTTGGCAATGAAATGAGGTCCCACACCAAGTGTCATGAGAGTGCTTCAGAAAGGCTGCCTTGTGAAGTCTCAGCTACCACTGCCTACCCAAGGATATGTGAACACGAGCAGCACTCGACACTAACCCTCCTGACATGATTTATGGATATGCAAGGTAGATGCCTCACAGGGAAGTCTGTAAGATAACATTTAAAATAAGCCGTATTACACAAATGTCCTGACTCTTTCCCTGGAGAACAAGTGAAGCACAAAGGTGGCTTTAGCTAGGTGCTGTCCTGCTCCTAGGTTCCCCAGGAATGGATTTAAAGTACTCCCTAGTGTGGCTCAGTTCCCTAGTGATCTCTGCAGCTGTACAACGTTACAGGCATGAGCTGCTGGATGAGATTGAAGGATCCAGCCCTTGCTTCTAGAAAACCTGAGTAAATAATTATGCAGCCTCCTTGGTGGGTAATAGCTCAGCAGGGCAGGAGCTTACAGTGTACTGTGAACTCTCCTCGCTGTGATTTACTGTCGGGCTGCATTTCAGCACGCTTTTTGTTGTCAACCTTGGGACTGGCTAATGTGTTTATGCTTAGAGCTGCTCTGCCCTAGAGCTCGTGTTACAGCTTGTGTTCTGTTTGCATGGGAGCGGAGGTGTCTGAGCATCAGCCTCGTTTCTGGAAGCTTGTGCTTCCACGTACAGGTGCTGGTAGACTTGAGGAGAGCATTTGTTCCAATTGAAGCGTTGGCTGATCAGATTGCATTGCTGTGACGCTGGCCTTTCCGAACTAAAATTGGAAAGTCACAAAGTGGAGCTGCCTGGAAAAAGCCCAAGTACCCAGAAACAGTCTGGAACAGAACAGAGCCAAAACTGTGTCCTTGGGCAGAGAAAATGGCCAAGCCACAACTGCTTGTCTTGTCTGGAGTAGACAGCTGCACAAAACACTTTGCCATGCGGCAAAGAGCACGTATTAGGATGCCTTAAGACACCCACTCATAGTTAGGCTTGTATAGTGAAACGTGGTGTCCAGCTCTTGCCCTTCCCCTTGTACTCTTAGAGGGGAGGCAGGAGCAGGATTTGCCCAGCTGGCAAGCCACCTTGAGCCTCCTGGTTTTAAGCAAGGACCTCAGCAAAGACTTGGGTGAAGGGAGCAGGAGCAGTTCTGCTGTGCGGTGAGAAGCTTATTTTATTCAGCCTTCACTCAAGAAAAAAAGAGCAATATAGCAAAATACTATTGAGCTGAGCAATAGTGCTGGAATACACAAGGAGCAAAGTAAATAATTTGTGTTAGCTTCTCTAAAGCTTATTTACTGCCCCTAAATATAGGTGCCCTTAGACGGGAGCTGTGCCGGTAGTGGGAAGCGTTTGTTGATAAACACAAGCGAGGTGGGAGGAAGGGAGCTCCATTTTACAGCTGAATGATAAAACACTCATGAATATTTAAATCACGGTCCCTGTGTGGCGGCTGTCGCCTAACACCTATGTGGCCGGAGGAACAGGACCACGTCCCAGCACCAACCTGCAGCGAGCTCAGTGAATCCCGCAGGAGAAATGAGCACCAATGGGAAACGCTGCAGGCTGGAGCTCTTGGTAGGAAACGTTACCTTGAACAGGGGTCAGATACATCGGTGCAAAGATAACAACGGGCTCTGGTTTGGGCATTCAGCATAAAAAAGAAAGAAATCTTGGGTTCTTGTGGATTTGGTTTCCTGAGCAAATAAGCAGGACTTGAACTAGACTAGGCATAAGCCAAGCTCTTGTCCAAGGGCTTGCTGCCTTTCAGTGTGGCGATGCAGGAGAAGACATTTAAGTTAGTGGAAGTTTTCATGCACATAATGCTCTGCTTTGCAAGGGCTTTTTAACAAGGTAAGAACTTGATGTGTGGCTCTGATGGTGGGTGACCACATGGGAGCAAAAATATCTCAGCATAGGAGCTGCGACTGCAGTGATCCCCCTAGGCCAGAATCCAAGCACTTGGCAGAGCAGTGCTGGGCAAGGGGCCCGGGTGTGCAGTAGATACAGGGATTGAATGAGACTCTGTGGTTCTCATTGCTTTAGTACCTGTAGAATAAAGTCAGAGGTGCTTAAAGCATTTTTTTATCCACCCAAACCACTGGCAGATGAGCAAAACACAAAAGCTTCCAAAGAACATGGAGCTTCAGACATTCCCGTGCCATCAGGACATGTCTCTTGTGGTGTTTTTCCATCCTTTCTTTCTTGGCACGGGAATAATAAGCCTCAATATTCGGAACTGCCCCGATGTTTTCTTCCTGGGGATTGCTGAGACCAGCCGGAGCTGGAGGTCAGACAATTGCAGCTTGTGAACAGGGAACGGGTTGGGAGCAGCGGGGACATGATGCACAGCCGGAAAAGAATTTTTGCAACAAAAAGATCCGTTAATGAATTCTGGGTATTTATAGCTCTGGGAGCCTTCCTGCAGAGTTTATCTCCATAGGAGATATTAGCTCAAAAGTGAGCTTAGTCACAAGCTGCTTATAGGGGAATATTTCTATTTATAATAGTCTCATTTCAGGAGCTGGTGTTACGATGACATGATTATTTACTAGCTGAGGTGACCAGTACTGTTCAAGCCTAGATTTATTCCTTTCTTCATAACTGTCTTAAAAGGGGGAGGAAAGAGCCATGCAAAAATGTCAGGCAGAGGAGCACAAGCTTCGTAAGAGATGGAAGCAGAGGGAGATGCGTATATAGGGCCCTATACCTGTATTTATGCCGAGAAGAAAACCATGGGTTCCCATGGCAAAGGGAGTGGAATAATGGGAAATGTGTCTGGGCTGATGTTGCACCTTATTTCTCATCCATTAACTGCTCTATCTGATCAGTGGTTTCTGGAGCAAAAAATGCCTTTTGCAGAGCAGGGCGACCGGGGTGTACATATGTCAGCGCAGCAGAATGGCTTGGAGCTCCGGCTGATATTAAGGCCATTCACGCATGCTGTAATTTGTTTTATAATAGCAGCTGAAAGCCTGTTTATGCAGCGGCCTGCTAGTCATCAGGGAAATAATAAACTGCCGTTGTGGAGTGGGTGTGCTGGTAAATAGGAACTCGGGGCAGGTGGCTTCGGTTGGGTTTAGGGTCATGCAAAACGTTCTTGATTGCCACAGTGTTGGAATATAAACCTTTTGGCTGTTTTTTTTTTTTTCTTTGTCAGTGCCTTGCTGCAGAGAGGTTGTGTCTGAAGAAGCCTTACGTGCAGGAGGGGCTCGTGGCGCGGATGGGGTGACAGCGCTGCGGCTGCAACGCGCTCCTGCCTGCCTGGAAGTGGCAGCTCCAGCTCAGCTGCTGCGAGGGTTAATGCTATTCAGCCTGATCGTGCCCTTTACGGGTCAGCGGAGGAGAGGGAAGACGACAGCGAGAAATGCAGAAAACAAAGGACTGAGCCTGGGTAACGTTGGTGAATAAGCAAAACTGAACTCTTGTCTGGTGACTCTGGTTTAGGTACTCTGCCTGCGTGTGCCGTACGCCCAGATTTTTTTTTTTTGGTTTCTCGGAAAGGTTTGGTTTAGGTGAAGATCCTTAGATTAAGCATTGCTGCAGTGACAGGCTGCTATCTTCTAGAGCATCCCGTGGACGATCAATGCTGGCCTTGATGAAAGGCATGACGAGCTGAGACATCTACGTGAGACCTCCTGGCCCTGAGGAGGCACCGAATAGGCTGCTTTCCACCTGCTGCCTAAGCTGCTGAGGAAACAATTGGAGTCTGTGTCCATCCCCAAAATCATACCTAGCTAAACATGTGCTTAGTTAGTCTCCAACTGACAGCAATTTTAGGGCATGTTTTTCTAGTACTTTTATTAAGGTAAAAATCTATTAGATATCAGACTTAATTTAAAGCTTTCAGGAGTTCTTGTTGTAAGAGAAATGCCAAGCCTTACCAGCCAGCAGTAGATGATTAGCCTGGCAGTTGTGGGAAATTAAAAAAGAAGAAAAATCAAGGCCTGTATGAAAAGCTAAATTATATATGACTTTTGTTTTGTTCACGAGGCCAGTATAATGTATAGCTGCTCAGCTCTGTGCCGGCGAGTGACTGTTTCTGTGCTAAGCAGAAGCTGGATGCTGGCATTATAGAGCAGCTATATGTCCTTCTGCATCTAGGGCTGCTGCAAACAGTGCAAACCTCCTTGGGAGGATGGACTTCAGGACTTCAGTCCCAGCTTATCTAGAAGGTTAAAGTTTTGTCTTGAGCATCAGTATCAATTGCTGCTGTACTGAATGAAAGAAGAGTTTTCACCAAGTCCAGTGATTTGCGACTTCCTAGTCATTGTAGGCCAGGTCCAAGAGGATCTGAAACTAGTTTGGTTCCAGTTCCAGCGAGTAACCCCCTTTGGGCAAGTCGAGGCTAAAGGTGAATGTGAGATGTTGATGCCCGTTACTGAAAATGGGAAATGTCGCTGTAGGTTTGGGTGGTGTTGCTCTGAGGACGCAGGGTGGTGATGTGCCAGCATGCTGTCAGCAGCAGTGCAATAGGGCTACTTTGCTAGAAAACAGCCTGGGGTAAGAGCAGAGCTGTGTTAGAGGGAAGTGGAACAGGCAGAGCTGGGAGCCTAGGGTGGCCCTAGCAGCAAAGCTCTTTCTAACCAGAAACAGCCCCAGAGCAGCCCAACATGGCCAGCAAGGCTAGGTGCAAGTGACAGACTCCATCAGGAGTCCTAGAGGAGGTGAGGGGATGGACCATGCTGAAGGTGCATCCAGGAGGTCCAACGAGGAGCAGGAGCAGATGTGGCTGCTTACAGAACTGGAAGCCACCTGCATCCTGGAGACAGCTACACCCACCCCAGAGCTGGGTCCCTTGGGTGCCCAGGGGTGAGTTTGAACAGATCCTCTCGTCCATGACCAGGGTGGGTGGGTGGGTGAGTGGTGACCCACAGGCAAATCTGCTCAAGGCAATAAGGCTTATTGGTCCCTTAGGGCCTGGCAGGTTTTCAATGGAAATCATTCTACCTGCAGCTGAAGCTAAGAAACACGCTCAACTTGGAAAGTTTCAACATTGTTGAATCATCCCTGAATTGTATAATAAGTTATTTACTTTGTGTCTTTTCTTCTCTCCCACATGTAGCTAAGGTGACTGACTCAGCTGTCCAGGCAGTTTCTCTCTCAATACTTTGCCTGCATTAGCAACTGCAGAATCAATGAACGTTGAGGTATCAACTCCTCTCAAATCCAGCTCATAACAGCCTCTCTCTGCTGTGGTTAAAGCCATTAGCTGAGCTCCTCTACAAAAACTCTATTATGCCACTCATTTACTGTCACTGAGTGTCATTAACTGTTGCTGAGGACCCGGAGGACGTATTTTTCTTTTATTAAATATGCTAAATGGCATTTCAGACAACCCTTCAGGAAGATGAGGTTAACCTGAGCTCTTCCTTGGTGAGGCAGCCTTGTGATTCACGTAACTGCAGCACTTCAGCCATAGCTTATCCTGCAGCGCCTGGGTTTCATGCTATCAAATATCTTGAAAATTATGATTCATGAACCTGAGGTACTCAAATGCTGTCATCTCTCATTTGCAGAGAGTTTGACTGAACGGTTCACCATGGTCTGTAAACCCAGCTGCCAGGTTGCTGACTTGTAGAGCACCAGACTTTGGCAGATTTATTCTGTTTTTCTCACAAAAAAAATGCTCTTTCTATCTCTCCTAGCAAATTTTGTGTAAAACTGGTTGAAAACATCACAGAGCGTCTGAGATGATACCTGGTCAATCCAATTATCATGTGCAACCTGGTCTCAGGAATTTTCCAAACGGAGACCCAAACACCTGAGTGACATATCTCAGATTTGTCACCCACCTTCTCTATATGGCTTACAGGAAAGAAATTCTTTCCAGATGTTGTAGCCAGTGACAGGGCATCAAACAGCCTTTCCCGCCAAGCAAGAGGATGAGAGCAGCAGGTGTCTTTACAGCTAAAAAGCCAATGTGGAACACAGACTGCAAATAAACCTTGTCACAGCATCTAACGGCAAGTACCTGGCCTGCTGGAAGAGGAAGACTCAGCAAGTTAGGGTAATTGTGGAAAATCCTGAATTCCGACATGAGGCCAAATGCAGAGATATCTGTCAGCCCATAAGAAGCCCTTTGGGTCAATCCCAACAGCGAAAAGGCAACAGCTCTTGACAGAACAAGACAGTGACAAATTTGTAATGCTACAGAAGCCACTCTGGAGCAGAGCGTGTCGGCTCCTTATGTGAAAAACTAAAATACTGCAAATGGGACTGAGTCTGCAGCAGCACTTCGTAGTTAACATGCAACTGGCTCTAATTCTAGTTGCTCGTGCATGTTTTTACCCCTCAGTCTTGCTGGTTTCTCATGTTGACATCAGCAGGAGCCTTCATCAAATACAGTTGTCTTTATACGGATACTTTTTATAAAATTGGGCTGCTTGCCACTCAAGGAAATTGCAGTTTCAGAGAAGTTCAAGTGGTTCCTCGGTATAATTCATGCTCTGAGAAGATTAGGAAAGGCTTAAATTCAGCAGCCTGGATACTTTGCCTCTCAGCAGTGCACATTTCTTACCCAAACTGATAGAAGAAAACTAAGACTCATTTGGGTTTTAATGAAAACCAGAATGTCACTAAATATAAATCCAACCTTTAGCTGTCTTCCACAAGCAGAGGAGGGACATCTCTGTGTAAGCCTTAGATAGCTTCTGTATTTGCTCTGCTTAACCCTCAGCTGAATGAAGTTGGATTGTATAAATATGCGGAAGAAATGCAGCAATCTTAATTTCCTCTCGAGAGGAAGCTATGAAATGTTCCCCTGCTAAATCACAGTCAAGATGTGGGCAGAGGAGCCTGGGGCAGGGAACATGAGACTATTCATATTTTTATTTTCCAACAGAAGTTCAAGCTCTCGGAGAAAGCGGATATACAGGAGCCTCCAAGATCTGTCCAGCCACAGCTTCCGGAGGCAGCTGACCCTTTAATTTGTGCTACACACCAGCATAAGTTAAGGCACAAATGTCAAGTGCTCTTCTCCTGCCTGCTGTTACTTGTCAACACAGGAATATGGATATGGCTAAAGGGCAGCTACTTAGTTATCAGCCAATCTAAAGGAAGAGGCTTGTACTATCAGCTGATATTCTGTGGCTATTACTAAGTATGGATTGAAAAAGTGGGTATAAATGCCAAAGAGCTGATACAGCATGGTGGATATGACAATCGGATGCCTCAGAGAGAGGTGGTCCTAGGCTTCTACTTGTTCACTTCTTCTACCAGGTGCATTGAAAGGAAAGAGAATTCTTCTGTACCATTGCACAGTTACGTGGTTTTGGTCCTTGCTTTGGATGAAATTGAAAACTTCATCTGTGGCTTGTTTCCCCTGTTGGAGTTCTTCAGCTTTTGGGTGTTATGGACAAAAATAGCGCGTGCTGCAGCTGCAGAGCGCTGCCCAAGCCTTTCCCACATATTTTGAAGAAGCCAGGGAATTGTTGGCTTAGCTGACAGCTTGAGGAATGGTGTTAGCGTCTCAAAAGCCAGAGCAGCACTTCAGGTGGCAATAGCCACCCCATAAAATAGGATCTTAACTCCTTGGAGGCTGGACGAAAACAGCAGTGAAAAGGATATCCCCTGTCTCCTGGAAGGGGATTACACTGGCATTGCAAACTAGGCTTTTTGTCTGGATATGGACAGAAATAAAACTGGGCAAGGGATATGAATAAAACCGTTCAGTGGACGCCAATAAAGCAGTCCCCAACTGAAAACTACTTGCGGCTTCTAACCAAATCCCATAACCAGCTGTAGAGAAGGGACATCAAACAGAGAAGATCCTTTCTGTGGCAGAGGGTGCTGGCTTGAGGAGTTTGCTCGTAACCTCCTGGCTGTACTTCTGCTGCCGTGCATGAGCTAGGATAATAAGCAGATCTTACTTTGACTGAGCAGTATAAGCCTTTAGCACCATTTTGTAATCCTGGCTTGCAGCTTTGCCCCACGTGGCTCATACATACAGCCGGGGAGCTTGGAAAACGGGAGGCTTGAGAATGTGGGTATGTAACGTGAACCCCTGGTGTGCCCACGTGGCTCCTCAGGGGTTAACAACAGACGGTTGCAGTACTTCATTAGAACAGTTTTCTTGGCAGAAGTGACTTGCAAGTATGCTTTTAACCACAGGACTGCTATCCCTGAAGTTCTTAAAGACCTGGCCTCCTGTCTCGGGCTCTCTGATCCTCACATGAAGGCACATTCTGCAGCGAGTCAGCTGAGAACTAAGCCTCAGGACTGCTTTGTAGAGGCGCTTTCTCACTCTGAGCACGACTGGCTGCGTGTTCGTGGGGGGGACTTGAACTTGCTCTGTTCTCGTTCTGCAGGGATCTCCAGCAAACTTTTCAACTGTTAGTTGTGGAAGAGTGGCAGGCCAAAGGAAAAGGCTGATAAGGCCAAAGCTCATTCCCAAATGGGGAAGTTGACATGGAAATATCACCTTGAATAGAAGGGAAAGTCTTAAATGAGTAATTCTTAATTAGCAGGGAGGAAGTTTAAAGCTGAATGGCTAAGACTTTTATTTTCCAAGGGCTCAGAATGATCTGCAACTGGGAAAATACATTGAGCAGTCTTAAATGTATCACTTTCCTCCCAATCATAATTTATCACCAGCAGGACAGTACCATTCTGTTTCAATAACACTCTGTTACCAGTCCCTCTTTGTGTGGCCTTGGATTTGCCAGTATTTGTCCCCGTTGGCTTCCTTTTCTTTAGCCTTCAAAGACCTCTCTCATCCCTGGTAGACATGTGCTACTGGTGCATAGTGTTCAAACATCTGCCCTTGGAGCTCCAAACATCTTATCACAGAGCCGGATTCATGACCGATCTACGAGTCCAATTAAATAGCTCAGCTCTGGGAATCAGTTCAGCACAGAAGAGCCAGGCCCTATTCAAGTCTCAATTGCATCATTGGCTTTAAAAAAAAAAAAAAAAGCCTAATAAACCCTGCTGAAGGGAAGCTGTAAACAGTCGAGCTATTCAGCTGGAATGCTTAATATGGAGCCCTGCAAACTTCACGCCTGCCTCCTATTTGCAGTTCTTGTTTTCCTCCCTTCCTTCAGCAAAGGTTAAAGTGATCCAGATTTTCTTCTGCGCAGTAAGATAACCGAATGAGGCAGTATGTTGAGAGTGGATGAAAAGAATAATTTGCTTGCTGTATTTGTAAATACTCTGTGAGCTAAGGACCTGGGGAGCATAGCTGCTGAGAACTTAGGCGTGCTTAATGTCTACAGCGGATCCAGTCTGCGTAGGCTTCTGCGTTTACACTAGCACTAGTATCTCCGATTCCATACGGGACCAAGCTGGGGCAATTCTAGGACAGTGAGGAGTCCCACTGTCAGCAGGCACTAAAGGCCTGGCGAGCTTCCAGCCTCACGAGTGTCGGTGGATTTGCTTCGTTGGATGATAAGTGAAGTACACAGTGTTTCTCCTGAGCTTGAAGTGATTGCGCTGGGGCCTGGGAAGGGGAGAGTACCTGTTGTTGGCAGTTTGGCTTGCGTAAGAGAAGACCCTAGAAAAGACGCCTGGAGGCCGAGTAACAGGTCAGCCCGCGGTGATCTGCGCTGCGTGAAGGCACTTACTGAACGGCTGGTACCGCGGCCGTATCGGAGAAGGGGATTTTTGTTAGAGCAAAAGCTGTAAAATCTTGATGAGATTCAAAGAAGCTGCCCAGCCGTGAACATTTCAGGTTAAGGTGACCCTAAAATGTGATCAGGTTACAGTTCAGAGTCCCACCAGCATTAACCTATTTTTAGCTCTGTCTGTGCAAAGTCTGTGGCTTTCTAGGTGAACTTTGTGCACGTGCTTTTGTGGTGCAGTTTGTCAGCCAAGTGTATTAACCACGGGAGTCTGCACAGCCCCGCTGGCCACACAGGCAGCAGAGCAGAAGCCGTGTCTGTCTCTAATCTGACTGGAGAAGTTGCAGGTGGAAGGGGTTAAGTGGCTTTTGGCTGCATTAATTCACTGCATTACTGGATAAATGGATGAAATTATAGGTATTCCTGATAGTCACTTAGCCCTGGGGTTTTGATAGCTTGAAGTTGACATGGTGGAACCTAAGAAAACATTTCAGTAATTCCTTGTTTTGTGTGTTGTAGAAGTGCAGCATTTATTTAAAGAGGAAAAGAAGTAGCAAAAGCTGGTCTGCTTTCCGAAGCACGTGTAGCAGGAACATAAGGTGTAACAACAACCGTTCTTCCAGGTGCTGCTGATTGTGGTCAGCTGGGGGTCTGTGTGACCGAGTCATGCTCTAAGCAGAGATGTTTCCATCTCCAGGTCTTTGCACTGAATTCTTTTACAGATCAGCTTTTAAAAGAGCAAGAATGGGTGAAGAATTGCTTTCTGATGCAAGCTGGCATCCTGGGACTGTGCATAAAGAAATACCTTTATGGTTTACGTAGAAAATATTTCTAGGAATTTTATCTATCCAAATAATCTTAGGCCACTAAGAAGTCAAAATCCTGCGGTGATGGGAACAACGTGCGGAAGGGAAAGTGCTGGGTTTGCCAAGAATAAACAGGAAACAGAAGGATAACAAGAGCACAAATTAAGTGCCGTCCTTGCTCTCGAGACAGTCTTGCCAGGGCTTCAGATGCTTCTGTGTAAAGGATAAATAAGAATAAAGCTGGAATGGCAGGTGCAAAAGTGAAGCTATCATCCCACTAAAGTAGTGGAGCGGATGATATGTAGAGGAAGGACCCCAAAATGAGACTAATCTGGGTGCTCAGCTTGGCTTGTATCTCATCAGCAAACTTTGCTTCTGCCCTTTGGGGAAGGACTTAAATCAGAAGGTATTAAAGGCTCATAAAACAGCTGGAAAGGGCATACTGTGCCTTTGGCACCTGGGGAGGAGGAAGGAAGAACAAGCTGTTTTTAGTAAGATATTGAGGAAAGATAAATAGCATTTTAGAGGATGGAGAGTCCTTTTTGAGCAGCAACTGAATGTTCTCTCTGCATAGCAGTTCCTCCCTGACGAGGCAGACTCCAGTTTCAGTGAGGAGAGGCAGGAACATATCCCTGTCCTATCCATGCCCAAAGGGCGCTGGTACATGTGAGCTGGTTGGCAAAAGCATCCTAACCAGGTGTTTGAGTGGCGGGGGTACCCGGAAAAATAATTCATGGAGAAGCTGTTGGAGATACGGAAGGCAGCAGGAAGGTGAGGGGGAGCTGGAGTAGAAACCCAGGCAGAAATTCATCTGTGTGAAGGTAGGCAGGACTCCTGAGTTTGGCAGAGACAGATTTTCTCCAACGTGGGCTTCTGCTGCTGCTATTTAATTTGCTAAATGCATATTCACGTGCTGCACTGCCAGGAGACCCTGGCTTTTCTGGGCAGGACAACGTGATTGTAGAGCAGTTGGAGGGACAGAGGTTAGAAGGCAGGTCACGCCAGGTCATGGGTAAAATCTGAAGACAAATTGAGATTCAGCAGAGAAGAGCTGGAGGAGGAAGAATGACCAACAGGAAATGAGGCTGCAACAATAAACCGTATGCTGAAAAATGGCAGATTGTTTTTAATTCCAGTAGGAATATCTGCCTTGGTTCTCAGGGTAGGACTCCATTTGGTGGGATAGCAAAGAAAACAGCTAGTTCACAGGGGAAATGTGCTGTTGCCAGATGTCCAGGCCTTGGGTGAGGTGCTGCGCTCTTCCTGCTCAAGTCACATTTACACTACTTGAAATGTAGGGATGGGGGGTTTGCTTGTTTGTTTTTGTGTTGAATAAAGGCCTGGGGTGACAAGTGACTTCTGCAGATGAGATGGTTTTGCTGATCAGACTGTCCTGTGCCTGTCAGATGGCCAGGACAGTCTCTGCACCCACCGCATCTGCAGCTCTCCACGCTCTGCTACAACCCATGGCGCAACTTCTGAAACTTCCCCTGCTGACCAAGATGTGGTGCAGAAAACAGAAACACCTGGGGGGACTATCCCTATCTGCACCGAGCTGGGAAATGCTCCCAAGAGGAAGGGAGTTGTGAAAGGGAAGGGGAAGAGTGGGGTCCTTGCTGCCATACCTGAAGCTCCCTGGAGCCCGAGGTTTAGTTGCATCGTGTCTCGATGCAGCAGGCCCTCTCTCCGACGATGGATTCCTTGGGCTGGAGGTGGTGTGAGGTGCTTTTCTGGAGCGCAACGGTTGTCGTGGCTTGTGTATAACAGTTATGGCTCACTGGATTTTAACAGCCTAATCAGCTGGAGCATGGAGGCCTTTAAATGCCACGTTCCCGCCGTGAAAACTTTGTTCTGAAATGGCCCTGTCACCTCATAGAAAAAATACAAGACTAAAGAGCGATGATTTATAGCACAACAGTGGTTTCGGGTAGTGCATGGCTCAGAGTACTAAATGCTGCCTTTCACGAGAAGGTACTAAAACAACAAATGCCTTATTATAGACAGCAATGGGTGGCTATTGATGCTCTTCCCATGTGTTTTGAGGATTCGATTTTGATCATTAATGCTCAATAAAGGACTACAGATTGCATAAGATGATGTTTGGGTGGAGTTAATGATGATTAGGGGCGGTAATACGTACTTATGCCTATGGTAGGATATCTAACGTGCAATTCTCAAGAAACAAAGGGAGAAACAGTCTTCTTTTTCAAACCCTAGTCAAGGAATAAAGGCTCTGAAAGTTAACTTTTAGTTTGAAAACCCAACCGTTGTAGGTTCCTACTAGGTGGCAGTCTTTTTGAGGCAAAAAGGCTGATTTGGAGGAGAAGGGGAGGTAGAGCACCCCAACTCATGAGCAAAGCCCCCATTGCCCTTGTCAGCAACGTCAAAGAGGGAGAGCTGAACTCCCAGGCTGAGAAGTGATTTAACGGTCTGGGGTGTAGGAGGGGAGCTGCTCTGTTTGCTTTGCCAGCTCTCTCTAAATTAGAAATATAAAACATCCCATGCAATAGTACTTGTATGGAAAGATTGAGTCATTTCTCTTTGCTTGTCAGTTATCTCTGGCTCTATAGCCTTTACATTTAGAGTGCCATTGGGAGGATTAAGTCAAGATTTGCAAATATTTGACACAAACTGAAATATATGCAAAGACATTTGGGCCTGATACTGAAAGGACATCATGCCAGGGCATGCTGAAGACGCTCTAGGAAGATGGAAATGCTTGTGGTTCTATGAAGAAATGTAAGGAATGTGGAGTATTTCACCTCAATAAATGTCAGTGTGTCGCTCCCAGCTCGCTACTGCTGAGACAATTTCCTCTAACTTGAGAAGCAGTCTGGAGGGACAGCAACTAAGCTGGGAGATTTTGGCTATCAGCCTGTCACAAAAGGGAAGGAAATTACATACTTGTGTCTTTTTCTTTCCAGTAATTCCATGATCTGAGATACTGAAATAGGAATGGAAATCAAATTAGTTTAAAATCAAGGCCCCTTAACCTTTCATAGGCCACAGGTCCCCATGAATACCAAGGCAAGAGGTATCACCCCTGTGTCCTTCCCACACAAGAAGTCATCAAGAAAAAGTGCACAAGGGCGGAGGGAGAGCACTGACGTGGTGGGTGAGTTGTGGTTCCTTCCCTGCTAATCCGTACAGCACCGTGATGAGTAAGTGCTCTGGAAAAAGGTGTCAACCAGATGGTTACTTCTCCCATATCCAGTTGGGGCTTCCTACCCCAGCGTCTTTACTCAGAAGCTTTCTGTGCCTTCCGAGTGCAGAATTAAGTCACGTCATTTGTTTTTGCTGTTGAGCTATTTCTGGCCCCGCTGCCAGAACCAAGGGTCTCCTCTGGGCCGGTGCGGGTGGCCGCCGTACCCTGCGGAAGCAGCGGCCCGGCTCCCACGCTCGCCCTCTCGCAGCGCGCCCATTGCGTCTCCGTGGCCAAACTGCGCCCGGACCACAATGAGCGGTTTAATACCAAATCCACGACCACATGAATTTACTGCAGTAAGCTACTTAGTGGGCCCATCTGCTGGTTGCTAATTTACAGACTGGGCCATCTGCCACTGTCGCAAGCTGGTGAGACTGGAAAAGTTACCCAACAGAGCTGACAGTTTGGCTTTGTTTGCCTTTCTTTCCCCCCCTCTCAGTGCTGTGTTTTGCTTCGGTGCTCGGCTGCAGGAGCAGCGGTGGTTTCTGCTCTGAGATCCGGACGTCTGCGAACGCGGGCAGCGGTGTGCGGTTGGAGACGCTGCTGCTGTGACTCAGCAGCCCTTCCTCGGTGCGGTTGTGCAGCGTGCGGGCCGCTGATGGCAGGAGGGCTTGAGGAGCTGCTCTGCTACCCAGGCTTGTGCTGACAGGATGCGCGGGAAACTTGTCTAAAAGCTGTTATTAAAGCCTTAGTCCTCCGACTGCGGAACGCCTTCTGCTCAAACAGAATCAAAAAACAACGCTGCGCTGGGTGATTTCGGATATGTGATGCAGACTGTAAATCTGCTCAGAGCGGCAGATTTGCTCTCTGGGTTGCGTTTGAATGCTCGAGGGGTGAGAGCTGAAGGTAGGAGGTGAGTTCTTCCATAAAGGAAGATTCATGCTGAGGAGTGAAGGTTCTGCAGGCCTCACAGATTGAGCTGTGCCCAGGCCAGCCACGTGCTGCTGGAGCTCAGGAGGATGGGATTAGAGTCTATGTCCAGCCCCAGGGCACTCTGCTCTTGGTTTCCTTGGGGTGGACATTGCTTGACCTAACACTATTTCACTCTTAGTGTGGGAACATGAAGTTGCCACCAGTGTCATCTGTGGGAGCACAAGCGTTGTCCTGAGCTTGTGCCTCTGTATAGTTAACTCCCGTTTAGTTTCTACTCTTACCGTGGGGTGAGGTTCTTGGGGAATAATCTGTTCTAATCAGGCGCTGTCCATCACAGGAGTGGTCAGACAGTGCTTTGTGTTCAAGGTCTACACAACGAGGTCTGGCTCTCTGCTCTTGGCATCTGCAAACTCTCACAGTGATCAGGTATAATAACTTGGATATAACTTGGATATAATTGTCCATTTGAGGATCTTGTGGTGAAGCTGAACTGAATCTCTTACTGCAGTAGAAAACCCTGAATGGGAGAAAACTTCAGGCTGCGTTTTCATCTGAGAAAACATGTTTACTTGCCCTTCAGAAAGGACTAGAATTAATCCATCCTTTTTTGCTTCAGTGCTAATTGGATATGTTTTAGGCTCTGGCAACTTGAGCATCAGAAGTGGCATAAAGGATTTACATATTCTTTGGCTGTTAGCTGTACAGATGGTGAAAATTGAATCTGTACAATAGGCCCAACGCTGATCTGCTGGAGACTTGACCCCAGCAACGCCTTTGGGCCTCCCTGGAGTCCCCATGTCAGGGCTGCAATGAGATGACAGCCCATCCTGAGTGCCTTGCAGTGCCTTGCAAAACTGGCTTTTTTTATTGACAAAGCCAAGAGCCAAAGCCTTCCCTTGCTGCATGAGATTGATGGTAATCTGCCTCCTAGCATAAAGGCTTCTGCTCAAAGTTTCGGGCTGCAATTTCTTTCTTTTCTTTTTTTTTTTGTCCCCTTGTTTTTTTTTTTTTTTAATCTGAGCATGTTTTTCCTCACTTACTGTGATTGAATGTGTTATCCTTAGGGGGGAACATTAATTGAATTCTCTATCAGCCTCTGCTTTAAGAACTGGGAGGGCCCAGAGGAAGGATTACCAAGAGGGGTCCTATGGCTAATGTGATTAAAAATTACTTGGCTGCAGAAGAGAGACTGTTGTTGTTCTCCATTGTGCTTCTCTGCAATGAGATAACACTGATGCTGACTACAGAGCAGACAGGTCATACATGTTTAATTTGAGCAGCTATAAAAAGAAACTTGCAGTGGGGCTGCTCATTGGAGATTCAATAAATAAAAAGTTATTACCATAGCTCAGTATAATCCCAACAATATCTCTTTGCGTCCTCTTCTTGGAAGCCAAGCTATCAAGGAAATTAAGCTGGGGAGCTGTTGCATTAACAGATTAGATCTGAAAGGACGTGGGTTTTTTTGGTTTTTTTTCAAGGAATTTGGTCTTGGTTTGCGAGGTTTGAGCGCTGAGCTTTGGTTGCCCTCCCAAGGCTCGTATGTCAGTTAGACTCAGATGGAATAACTAGCCAAAGGTCACCCTAGGACTTCTTGCTGCAGTTGTGCCTGGTGCTATGATCATTAAACCCTTGTTTTCCCTTGATGCTTCTCTGCTAGAGGCGAAGCTGAATGCAACAGCTATTTGCACTCCTGGAAAGCGCTTTGGATTGCAGCTATGTGGGTAGGTAGCCCTGCTGCTGGTGGAGCTGAAGGGCTTCTGGAGGTCCTGTGCACTGATCTGAGTGGAATCTGCTCCAGTTCTTCCGATTTAAACCTGAACGTGAAGGCAGGAATGCAGGTAGGCATCCTGCTCTAAGCCTGCAACACGCCTTCAGGGATTTGTTTTATTAGTCGCCTTTGGTTTTGGCTCGCTCCGGGCAGGAATGCACTCCTGGGAGAGGCACGGCACCTCCTGCAGAGTTCAAATCTCAGGCAATCAGCTGCTGTGCCCGGAGCGTTTCCTCCCGCTGCGATTTTCCAGCTTTCCCTCTTTTTGCTTGTGTTGAATGTGCCGCTGCAGAAAGGCAGAAACACCCTCTGTGCTGCGGGGGCAAGGAAGTCTCTGCTGCTAAACCAACACGCTAAGGCCTCGTGCAAGCAGATATTGCAGTGGATTTCCCACCTTTGATGTTAGGTTGAACATTTCCCCAGTGCTTTTGTACAGCACTTCAGCACTAAGACTATAAGCTGAGCTGCTGGTGCAAGGGGCTGCATGCTCGTGTTTGTGGGTTGCACTTGCATGCCAATGACTGCTCTCTAATAGTGATCTTCCTCTTCCTTGCCTTGGAAGATGCCCGGGAGTCAGAGTGGCCTTGTTGTCAGGACAAGTTAATCATTGCCTTATCTTGGCAGCTCTTGCTGTTCTGGTTCTAAACTGTGCAATAAAATTTCAATTATCTCTCCAGCACGTTTGCCACCTCTGCTTTCAAAGCCTTTTTTGCATTTTATGGAAGGAGTTAAATCTTGCTTTGTGTAAAGCATCAGTAGAAACACTGCAGTGCCAGAAACCTTCAGCAAGGGAAAAATCTATTATAGTGCTGACCTTAATACTTGATCTGCTGTACACTTCTCTTTGGCTAGTAGTAATGAAGGAAGCCTAAACAGGGAAGATACTTTATGCCTGAAACACCCTGAGCAGAGATGCATGCAAGCAGTGCAAATACAGCTTCCGCTTTGCACAGCAGGGAATTTTCCACACCGAGATGGAGGGATCTTTGTGAGAGGTGAAATGTAGCTTTAAAACGTGCGTATAAAAGGAAGCAATTTTCCCCTGTTGTGCTGAGGCCGCTCCGTTTGGGATATGAGGATTAGTGCTCCCTCTCTTCCCCTACCCTCTGTGCTGCTGCTTGTAAAGCCGCCACACGGAGCCTCGAGGGACTTGCAGTGCAGTCACCTGCCAGGTCCTAATAACACACTGGCTTGCATGAGGTGACCATCCAGTTGTGGCTCTGCTGATTTCCAAACAGGCTGGCACCTGCGCCCCGGGTATCTGCAGGGTCCCGTCGGAGTTTGTCTTTTCCTTAACTTGGGAAACACGTTTGCAATCCAGTAGCGCAGGATATTTTTTGAAGCGGAAAATGCCGCAAGACTTGGATTTGTCAGGACTAGAAATGGCGCTGCCTGTGACAGAAAGCATCACGGTGACATTGGCCACCGACTTGCTCGGCTGCTTCCTGGCCTATCGGCTCATACAGGGTACGTGAGTCTGGGCAGCGGCAGTGCGAGTATCAGGGTGCTTTGTGGAGAGCTGGCTGAGCTGCTGGAGCTGTGCACTAGAGCAGAGCAGTGCCGTGGAGCAGCAGCTGGGGTGAATGCCCAGGACTCGTGTTCAACCTGGGAACAGCTCGCTGCCTGGCTGGGTAGCGGGCAGGAGCTGGTGCTTCTACAGCAACAACAAAAAATATAACAATTTTTTTTTTGTTTATGCTCTGCCTGTGCTTAGCTTTGAGGGAGGAGCTTTTGCAGCTCTGCTGCCTCAAGGTGTGCACTGAAACGTGTGCGAATGGAGCAGTCTGCTGGGCTACAGTCAAAGCTACTGGAAGCTGAGATGTATGAAGCAAAACCCAAACATCTGCAAGTCTCAAAAGGTTTCCTTTGCACGAGGCAAGGAGGAGAGCAGCAGTAAAAACAAGTAATGAATCTCCCTGCTTTAACCCCTACATTATAGCTTACCAGAACTGTAAACTGGTCACAGGTGGCGTTTGGAAACAAACAGGAGCAAAGCAGCAGCTCGCCTTCAGGCATGTAAAAACTCCATCCTTTCAGGGAGAATGTCTTGGTTGCCAGGATTCCTTCTGACCCAGAGCCGTTTCATCATATTTTTTTTTTTATTTTTTTTATTTTTTACAAATGCGTTTGACATCACCTCTGCTACTGCCCACACACAAGCATTCAAAGCTAAACCAGATGCGGTTTGAGGCTGACTGTCTTAGCTGCTTCCCCGCAGTTCTTAAGGGAGGGAAGCATCTGAGCTCTGATAAATGCACATCAAAAGCTGCAAATAATCAGCAGTGCTCTTCCGTGCGGAGGAGAAGATAAACTCCATGTTATTGGCATTTTCAAGTCACAGAGAAGACCTAGCTTAGGGTTGAGCTGAGGCTGGCCAGCTGCTCCTCGGATGAGTGAGTGAAGGAAGCTTGGCCTGCAGGAGGGTTTCATGGCTCTGCTGTGTGATAACATGCAAGGCTGTACAGGGTTTCACCAATGTCATAAATATCCTCCCTGGGGTCTCCCTTTTGCCTGAAAGGTGCAGAAATCAGCTCTCCTGTGCCTCTTGCTTGCTGTTAACTGCAAGTTTTTCCTTTGCGAGGGGAGCACTTCTGCTGTGAGGACTCTCCAGACTGCTCGAGTCAATGCAGCCGGCTGCTTTGTATGAGCTATGTACGAGCTCTGGACATGCCTAAGATGCTCAGGTCAAAATGAGGAAGCTTACTCTGGCACTCTTAATTCACCTGAAGGTATTGATAAATATATTTAAAGTAGGCCTTGCTTGATAAGAATGGAAAAATAGTGAATACTCGTTGATCCCAGAAGAGGATTTTAATAAGAGAAGTAGCAGCGTCCTTTGACTAGTCCTAATTAAGCTCCTTGAACAAGGATTAAGGTCACCAAAGCAATCATTTTGTTTCATAGGAAATCTGATGTTTTTTTCCCTAAGCTTCATGTTGATTGTATTCAGCCAGCAGCCCCTGAGACACGAAATGGGAAAGGGAGGATGCGGATTCAGACAACCTGCATGCGAAAGCACCCGCAGGAGCAATGCCCTCGAACCCAGGTGTAAATTATGTCTTAAGCATAAGAAGAAGTAGGATGTCTCAGCCAGCCAGTCCCTGAAAAAGGAGGCTTTATGATTTTTCTGCTATAAAATAAGAGCCTGTCTCGGGTATGGCTTTGAGTTTGGTCAAAGATACGTGTCGTAGGCCATGAAGTGGGATCCATGCTTGGAGGTAGGAGTTGGCTGTTCTTGAGAGCAGCCCTCTGTGTCGGGCCCGGGCTCGTGTGATGCTTCAGAAGGTTTTTCTCTTCCTTCAGGCTTGACCCGGTGTGTTTTTGGTTTTGTGCCACCTGCTCAGTTGTGCTGAATCTTTCCAATTGTGCTAAATCTTTCCAATGCAACAGGGATAAAATGTTAGGATGTGTTGCATGCATTAAGTTAATTCTCTGTATGGGAAGAGAAATATATGTAATGGAGAGGGGGAAAAAGTGCTGAATACAGCATTTGTGTGGCAGATAAATAATGCTCTGCATTCTGGCGACAGGCTTTAGGGGGCAAAATACATTGGTTATAGAAGAGAAGAGCTAGGTAAGGGAGAGCATGCAAGACAAGCGCTGGATAACAAATGGCCCCAGGGAACCATAAATTCAGATACAGGGAAGGGTGAGATCTTGTTCTGGCTAAATAAATGAGTGGGAAGTACAATTTGTCTGAAAACTATGGACTCAGAAGTTGCTATTTCGAGGCTCACCCCTCGGAGGAGGTGAGATTCATTTGGTCGTAGTGACTTTGCAGGCGCGCCTTTGTGAGGATGTGTGAGACCTCGCGCTGGGTCCCGCTTTGCAGTGCAAGATGTGGTTTTCGAGGACGAGCACGCAGTTCTGTGGGAAAAGAAGGGCTTTGGCAGCTTGAGTGTGGAAGGGGGCACGTGCAGCTTGCACGCTCCCTGAATGGAAGGGCTTTGCTCATCTGGTAGAGCGGTGAGTTTGCTCAGCGCCGTTCTGTGCTCTGAGGAGCAATGGAGAACAGCCAGGACCTTTATTACCCTTCCACTGTCCTTGCTTTCCCACGTCCCTTCCTAATATTTAAGCCTAGAATGGCAAGCTAGCCAACCTTCTCTGCTTATTTATTGCCAAGTTCCTCAAGCCAAGAGGGTGAAAATCACCCCAAATGAGCTTGTCTTGAAGGTTGCTTGCAAATGTAATATCCTGCAGTAATCTGTCTGTCAGTCTTCTAATTGGAAGGACAGTAACCGCTTGGTTTTCCGCATGTGCCGTTCATCCCGCTTCCTGTCTTGGTGACTTTCTCAGCAAAGCGGTTCAGATTTTCCTAAGGGAAAGTGTAATGCTTCCAAATAAATCGTCAAGATCAGTGGGTGCTCATCAACTTTTTTTTGTAAGTCCTGGAAAGGAAGCTCTGCTTGGCTGTTTGCCACGTTCCCTGTTCTTGCGCATTCCCCAAGAGTTTAAGCTGTGCTCCCCAGAACGCTGGTATAAATTAGCCTCCCTCGGGGCTGTAATTTCAGGTTAGCTAATGTGTTGTGACACTGCTGTGCTGCGGCGCTCCTGCGAAGTAACGGCTTTGGGTGACATCTTTCAAGGCGCAAACGCCTCTGTCACCTCTGTCACTTGCGCTTCCCTGTTACGTTGCTCTTCATGGAGTACCAAATGCCACTGGAAAAGCATGGTGAAAAGCTCAGTGGCCGCAGTCTCACTGCGAGAGGAGTATCGGAGAAGGGTGTGGGCACAGTGATGCCTTCGTGACTCAACACGTCCTTGCCAAGGTGGAGCTGTCGGTCATCAGCATCACGTTGATCTGAATAGAGCCATGCCAGAGCCGTGGGGTGGGGAATGCTCCCATGCTCCGGGGGTTGCTGCAAAATCATGCTCAGTCTCCAATCATGCCCTGTTTGCCTTCCAGAAGCCACATGTGCACTGTGGAACACGTAACAGTCTGGTTTAATGGTGTCCTTTAGCCAAAGCTGGGGGAGCTGTCGGTGTTCTCGGTCTCTGCCATAACCCTGTGTCCGTGCTGCTCTCTAAGGGGGTACCTGCGGTGAGAGATGGACTGCTCAAGTGAGGGATGCCGGGTCCAGCTTGTGGGGACTTGGAGAAGAGCAAGGGAGTGGGCAAGTGTCGCGGGCTGACAAGTGCACCCTGAAGTGCTGTTGCTAACAAGCGTCCTGTCAAGCCCGTAGAGCTATCTCATGTGGAAGTCGGCATGGGTTGTGTATGTACAGCTTTTGGTGAGGTTTCAAAGCGTAGTATCCACTGTCTCCAAACTGTGCTTTGAAAGCAGTGTTATATTTAGCCTTTTTTTTTTATTACTGGCAACTCCAGTGATAGAAATTGTAGAAATTGGACCTTGGAGCTTCAAAGCAGCTGCTCTGTCAAGGAAGCCTCGCTGAATAAAAGCTCCCCTGCTCGGCTCCCCTCCTCCTGCCTTTCCACCCTGCCAGCTGTGTCCTCCCGGCAGCAAGGAAGCCGCGTCGGCCTTGAAGTGCAGCTAAAGAGGAAAGCGAGCGAGGAGAGAGGTGGAGCTAGCGGCTAAGTGGGATCGCGGGGCTGCGGCGTGGGAAGATGAGACAGCAGCAGCAAAGGGGCCGGTGCTTGAATCTCTGTGTGGGTGAGCTCTGCGGAGCAAGGGCTGAATGGAGGGGAGGACCGGGGAGTTTGAAGGCGCTCACTGAAAAGGCAGGGATAATGCTCCTTTTTCTTTCTGGAATGACAATCAAAGAGGGGAAAAGAAAAAGGGGAAGGGGGCCGGGGAGGAAGCGAGTGGAAATCGGTGCCAAATTGTAGCTAAAATATGAGCCTTCGTCAGGGGCTGTGAAATGTGGAGGAAATCTTGATGTCTTTGTGTCTTGCAGGAAGTGGGAACAATAAGCGGGCGGATGAGGTGGTTGTGGGCACAATATTCCCGTGTCGTGGTGTGCCTATTCCACTTGCTGGGTAACGCTGCTGTAAGCTGTCCCTGGCAATGCTTGTTTTTACCTTAAGCGCAATGTAAATATTATGTTCTTTCAGCTGCCTCGAAGTCACTGGTGAATATGGGAGTTTTCCTCTTCCTGCACCTTTTGATGTGGCTGTGAGGTTAGCAGAAACGTCGGGACAATAGGATGGCATCAACTTCCTGTAACGACAAGGAGCAGGATGGCTTTAAGCCAAGTCTAACCCATTCAAGCCAAACTCTGCAGGTTTGGGGCAACTTCAGGTCAATAAATGAGACCCAATTAAGTGTGTGAGGCAAAAGCAATCAGTCTCAGGAGGTCACTTGGAACTGTTGCAAGAGATTTGACTGCAGCTTTTCATCTGGAAGACTCATGGGGCATAGAAGTTTGTACAAAAGTAAACCAATAATTGACTAAATCTTGTTTACACCTTTTAATGTAAGGCAGCTATTTTGCCATCGCATTTTGCCCCAAGGACAACTCAGGTGTGTGGAGTTGGATCTGTGTAATTACAAGCATCTTGTATCTACCCTTCAGTATGGGGGTAGTCCCATGGGGAAGAAAAAGCACAAGAGGCTCCTTCAGGTTTGTTAATGGTAGCGGAAAGGAGGGATTAATGTGGGGGGTCCTGTTTCCCAGCCCGTCTTTTACCAACACCGAGGCCGGTAACGGGGTTGGAGCTGAGCGGTTGCTCGAAGAGGGTGGTCCAAGGGCTGCGCCCGGAGCCCCGTCGTGCCGCGGAGCGGCCCTGCGAGCAGCCCCTCCGCTCCAGCTGCATCTAGCTGTGGTTATCGAAGCCACAACTGTTTTGGTAGTCATGGGTAACTGCAGTGCTGTGGTCACCCTTCCTTTCCTTTGGCAGGGGGAATAGACCGGTGACTCACTGGGAAAACACAAACCCGTCTTCTAAGGATGTTCACCATTTCACATGCCTTTGAATTCCTGCGTCCTGGCAGCCAGGGCTCACCCAGCTGTTAGCAGAAACGGGCTAAGCGTCGCTGCCCGATCTTGTTTGGCTCGTATTTAAAGAGTGGAGCAAAAAGAGGAGTGATGGTTTCTCAGGCTGCAGGAATCGGCACGGAGCTGGAGAGGCCTGAGGAGGTGATGGGCGCTGGGCGCCGAATGCAGAGCAGTGTATGGGGCAGTCACTGCTGTGGCCTCAGGCTGAGGAAGCCGTTCCTTGGCCTCCCCATGTTAAGGAAGGATTTTATTATCAGAAAAGTGTCATATTTACTATGTTTACTTTCAGAAAAGGGTCGTGTTTACCATGCAGACTGCACGTGGGCAGGTGGGAGCCGCAACAAGCCTCCGCACACTGCACTGTTCTTGCCTGTCTGGAGCTTGTGCGTGTTGGATCTCCGGGAATATGGTGACAAAGCTCTCGGAGCCCCTTAACCTAGTGAAATTGTAGGCTTAATTTCAGCATGGCTGACCTAAAAACAGAATAGCTTCCCTTTTGCTTTGGGCCAGGCGCTCACTGCTTCCTGCTGGGGTTGCGGTGGCTCTGAATGATGGAACAACTCCACCTTTTCTTTTTTTCTTTCCTAGGTCTCCCTCGTGGGATTCACACAAGCCCTGCTCTCCAAAAGGTATGTCAGAAGCCTTAAAATGGCCCCAAAAGATTACCCAAGTGTGACGTGAGAGAATAATCTACATAATCAGGTTTTTGGGTTTGTCTGGGCTTTTTTTATTGTACAGCAAAGACTATGTAAGGCATGTTCTGTGCTGAAATCTGAAATGCAACCACCTCCTTCACCCCCTTTATTTTTTCTGTCCATTTAGCATGCAACAAATGCCTCCTTTTGGTCTGTTTTTGCATGCTAAAGCTTCCGGAGGCCAGATGAGAATTCAGAATGATCCTGCAAATTCCAAAGGCCTGAAATGAATGGGATGAATTGCTTCCAAGGCAATAGGGCATCTTTCCTAGGAAAGAGATATCAAATAGGAAACGGAGAGTGCATAAGCTTGACTGCTGTGGGTTAAAGTATGGCCATATCAGGAGAGACTGGATCAGATGGTCTTGGTGTCTCTTGTGGCTTTATATTTGTATATAAATTTGTGTATATGTACATTTGTATAATGCTGTAGATGGCAGACAAATGTGGACTGGGTGAGAAAGGCAGGTCGTGGTGGATACCTGCAGGCCTGGTTAATTAAAAACTTTTAGCACTTGCTTGATCTCCCTGAAGGTTTTCTGGAAAGTGAACTGAAGCCCTGAGCACAAACTTTATGTTCTCCAAAAATGTGGTGTGTTCCTTTTGTTGTTCTTTTTTCAGCATTATTACTAATGCTTGAAAAGGCAGAATCAGATGCTGGTTCCTCTAAAGGGGTCAAAGTCAAGGGGACACATTTAGTGCTGGAGGCTGGGAACTTTGAGGCAATCCGGCGAGTTGCAGACCAGCCCAAGGTTTGTGTTTACTTGCCCGTGAGGTCCTGGTGAGGAGAAGCTGGACCCAGCAGGGTGCTGTGCTGCTGCTGTTGGGACTACTGCTTTGAAATGCATCTGCGGTGTGGATTGGGTGTGAAGTTTAAGGCCTGGCAATCAAGTTTTGTGCAAACTGGGGTTGGCGAAACAATGACAACAGCAAACAGCATTTGATTAACTTGTTGGCCTGGACAATGTGGGAAAAGCCAAATCCATGGTTTGCCCTGGCTTCTCATAGGGAGACTGTAGAAGTCGTATACCTTCAGAGGGAGAAAACAAACACAAAACGCTTTTTTGTAGTCAAACTTGCCTGTAAAAGCAAC
Organism: Eudromia elegans; assembly: GCA_003342815.1. Classification (NCBI taxonomy): domain Eukaryota; kingdom Metazoa; phylum Chordata; class Aves; order Tinamiformes; family Tinamidae; genus Eudromia; species Eudromia elegans. The sequence continues at coordinate 26,143 of PTEX01000086.1, read as the reverse complement.
GCATAAAAATGTCAGCCAACTGTCCCTTCCTCAAAGAGGTTAAAATACTTGAAGTAATAAAAGTGATCTGAGAAACTAAGCTGAACCAAGCTGGTTCAACCACAAAACCTGCAGTTGTGTTTCAGCTCCTGTCTTTGGCTAGCCCGTGTTACTCGACCTTAGCAGTGAGGCCGTTGCCCCAAAGTGTGCCAAGGGCCCAAGCCTGCTGCTTGCCATCGTGATGTTTAAGGGACTGCATTGACAGGAGAGGCCCCACACCTTGGCTGGGCCCTTACCACTGCCAACGCTGTTGTGGAGCAGCAGGATTCGCCTAGGGATGCAAGTCCAGGTTCAGTTTCCTTTGAACCCGGCTGCCTTTCTCCAAGCGACCTACTCGAAAATACCCCAAGTACCATAATTATCAGGGGGAAACTCGCCTTCTATTGCTTAATTGTATTTTCCCTGTACAGTCGGTCATTTCAGAGGAACTATGTCTGATGGCACACTGGGTTTCCCCTTAATTATTGAAGTATGGTAATTGCCATGTAATTACACTCTTGTAAGTATAATACACATGTAGTACTGTGGCTCGGCGGTTTATGGCAAGAAAGTGTATTTTAAGTGTTAGAAATGTTTTTCACACAGGGTTGTTAAACCCTTTAATGGTGGTAGTGATTCTGGGCAGCTGTCCAGTGTCTTAATTTTCATGGTTTTAAGGTCTCCTCTAATAATATTACTTGATGATGTAGTCAATAGTCTGGGAATTACGTTGGCTCATTCAAATGAGTTATCTAATGTTCATCACCATGCTCACAAAATCATTTGCTAGTGTGAAAGATTTGGTGAATAAGTTAGTGTTGGGATCTAATTGACTTCTGCAGCGCAACATCCAGTTGCTTGCAGGGGGGAAATCTGGAAATCACTTTGTGTCACTAAAAGTGCCCTGAGATACATTTTTAGGATGTTTCCTCAAACGTAACATGCTGTTAACATACGTTGCACCTCTGCCCTATATCACTGGGTTTTGGGTGTGTTGGTGGCTGGATCACCCGCTTCCCTGCGTGCCTTCTCTCTCAGCACTCGCTTGGCAGGAGGTCCCTCTCCCCGTTGGTGCAGATGTGCAGCTAGGTGTTGTCCTTACTTCAGTTTAGGCAGTTTTAAACCATCGTCTCCTGTTTGCTCGCTCAGCCCTGATCCACTAACAGGGTCTCACACTGGTGGTCTGGGCTTCATGGCCGTCCCAGAAGGAGGAGAAGCTCCACTGCCGAGCGGGGGCAGTGCCAGGCCAGTAAAGCTGCCCCGAGGTCTCGGCATCACATGGGTTTTTATTCAGTGGCATGCAAAAGGAAAGGTGTTCTGACACGTTACAGAAAATAGGACATCCCTGCTAGGATGCCCATCATGGGGCTAGCAAACTAAAAAATCTGTACGCTGTGTCTAAGTGTTAACCATCGAAGCTGCAGCGCTTGACTCCTAGCACTTGCTGCCTTGGTGAGTGCAGCAGAAAATCCAGCCCTGGAGGGCCATGGCTGGGGAGATAAGCTGCAAAGAGAAGCCCCAGTTTGCACGACCTTTTGCAGGAAGTCCTGTAGGATGACTGGCTACCAGCTGCCTGCGGAGGGATTCTGGAGCAGTGCAGGTCCTGGAGTTGAGGCCTGTACTCTTGTCCTTGGCCGACTGGATTTCTGTGGTTTGTCTTGTGCCAGCACAAGGAAAGAAGTAACAGGGAAAATAAATCTGTTTTCATGTGTGTGCAAATGCTCCTCTCACAGTCTATTCCCACATTCAGCAAATGCGAAAGCGTCTGCGCCAAACTCGGCTTCATCTCTCTGCCTTTCGGATAGAGCCAAATGCGAGGAAATCAAGTGTGACCAAACCACACAGGCAAAATGCATTTCCATCCTGAGTTAATGAATTTGTATGTGAGCTTGGGCTCACCGCTGCACACAAAGGGTGAAACTGGCTGTGAAGAGGACAAAGAGCTCGTCGCAAACACATGCAATCGCCTTGACACGCTGCACGGCGGAGGGCGACGGCTTTGCTGAAACTTGGCCAGGCAGCTGCGTAACTTGCTTCTCTGCAAACACGTAGCTAATATCATTCTTTACAGGCCTTCGTGGTGGTGTACGGCTGGTTCTGTAGCCTTTCAGGCAGGGCTCGGGCGCTGGGCGGATAATGACGTGCGGGTCTAATGCTCCTTGTGCTGGTGGCTGCACACAGCTGTGCACTTGTTTGGGGCTGGATTATACCAAAGGATCCTTGTCCATGTGAACGCCCTTCCCCTGCCTTTTGCTGTTGTAAGACCAGCTCTGTTTTGCACCTCTCCTGTGTCCTGATTTCTTTTCCTGTTGGATAGTAAGATTAGATTATGTGATTTTAAACTTTATTCTTATTATGGCGTGTGGTTTTGGTCTCTGGCATTCTGCCACCGGACACGCTGCACAGCTTGCCCAGCAGCCTCCGCAGTTTGCCGAGCCAGTGTCTCGCGTACCAGCTTTGCAGAAGAAGTAAACCTGGCCTTGCAGACACGTTGACCTGCCAGGAAAAGCAAATAATGCAGGCTGGGAGGCAGCTGCTGTGGTGAGTTTAGGCAAACCTTCCCCTGGGACAGTGGGCTCCTGTTTGAGACGAGGGTGAATAATCCTTACAAACGTGGGAGTGATGCCCAATTCTGAAAAGCCATTAAAACAGCTGCTTTTTGTGGTATATACACAATATCACCGCTCCTTTCCTGGGGCGAAGCTCAGAAGCCAGGGTGGTTGCTTTGGAAATGTATCTTGCTTTTAAGGCCTCTCACAAATCCTTCTCCCCAATCTCATTAGCTAAGAGTTTCTTCTGAGCTGTTTTTCATGCAAAATATCTACCCGCTGCACTTTGGGGCAGAACGTTGGTTTCACCTCATCCTGCACCTGTAGCAGCATCCCAGCAGAGGAACCCTCATGTCCGCAGGGCAGAAGCAATGGGAAGCCTGGATTCTCTTTTTTCTTTTTCCTTACTCTATTGCTTGACCTTGGTGTACCAGCTACAACCTGGAAGCATGAGATAGGAAGAGCTCACTCATCAACCTATCCCCCTGCTTCTCTCTTCCACCGCCGGTGCCAAACCAGTAGTCTGAGGAGTATGAAGTGCTACAAGGCCCGTTTTTGCTAGCCCAGGGTCAGCCTGGGCCAGTTAATTGCATCTGATTGCCACGGTGACTTTAAAAGTGTGTCTTTTTGACACGAAGGGTACTCTGAGCTCCTGTAGGCACCTTGTGCCTGCACTTGCATCTGAAAAGTGATCCTGTCTCCTACAGCCACCCGGCTTTGGAACCTGCCTGTGTTGCTGTTGGGGGAATTACTGTGGATTCATGTTCTCTGCGCTGTTCTTGTGTAGGAGTGGCAGAAAATGGCAGCTATTTAACACGAGACGCTCCGTGCAGCTCAGGGTCAAGAAGACTTAGTGGTGGGCTGAAAACAGGGAGGGGTTCAGTGAGGGACGAAACCGGTGGGCAGAAGGGGTAAATAGCGTTTTCAAAACAACCATTTGTCTGGATCCTCTAGAGACTGAAGCCTTGATGTAAATAGCGTCCCTCCCACAGCATAGCTGTAGTAAATACCACGCTGTGAGATGTAATGCCCTCGCACACGAGTGCTGCTGTAGTGGGATTGCAGGGGCTCGACTGCGCTCGTCGACTGTCCTTTAACGAGACCCCGGGCTGTCCTGCTCCTCGCTAGCAGTCTTAGTCTCGTGTTTACAGAATGATCTCAGTCTTCTGTCACGGAAATGAAATAGAGATGAGAGGAGCAGGAAAGAAACAGCTGCTGGCTAAAATACACTTGCCCTCTTGAGCTCATTTTGATCCCTGCATCCTGCTGCTCTTGATTCAACCACCCACCCCCTCCCTCTCCACAGAACTGCAGAGCTTTCTCAGCTTTGCTCTAGCAGGTTGTTCCCATCGCCTTCCCACATTGTTTACAAATATCTGTTACTGTTGGTGTGAAATTAAGCTGGAGTCCTTTACGACTTCTCCTCCAATAGCAAGTTGCAATTCCTCGTTTCTGGAGTTTTAGATCAGCATAATAGTGTTCAAAGGTGAGATCTAGGATCACGGTAGTGCCCTTCCAACCTCTAGGAACTATTTTAGTGATGCAGTTTTACCTCCACAGTCACATGGTTGCCTGTCATGCTTGGTTGCTTTCCTGCTATCTGAATAATCCTGCAGGGTACTTTTAGGAAGATGCTCCTGGTCTAGTATCATTTGTGTTGGCACACCATCAAAACCAACCCCTTTCAAGCTGGGTGCAGTTGCCTCACTATGGAGTAATCATGCAGGGTGAGTAGATAAAGCTCCAGGTGAAGGCTCTTCTGCAGAGAGGAGCAGGGATGGTCTAATTCCCATGGGTGTCTCTTAGACCTGCGTTATCTGCTGTTCTTGCCCTGCTTCTACAAGTTGTGGCCCAGCTATGGTCTGGAACGACTCCTCCATGTTCATGCTTGTGTACATTTATCCTGTTGCAGGCTGAAGAGCACTTCTCAGATGCAGCCCTCCCTCATTGTGTGGTGACTTATTTCCATGTGCTCTCTGAGGTCCGTTAACAGATTTGTCCATTCACATCTCTGCAGCAGGAAAGCAGCACTTCAAAGCCAAGCTTAACCCTCAGATGGCTTCGCTGCTTCAGTTGCTTCAGCTTTGCCTTTGCTGAAACCTTTTCCTGAATGGGCATTTTTCCAGCAAGTGCATCAGGGATTGGTGTGGCTCCAGAGCTGCTCCTTGTCTGCTGGGAAGTGCTCTTCCATCAATTCATCCTCTGGGAGATTCAACCAGGGAGAATGACTTCCTTGCTGCCGCGGCTTGATATAGACAACTGCATAAAACCCAACCTCATTTCGGCCAGCTGAAGAGCTCCCCTACATATTTGAGACGGATGTTTTGAATGCCACTCCCTTTCCAGTCTCCAACATTTGGAATACAAGATGCCAAATGGGTCAGGTGGAGCAGAATACCGTTTTGGGAATCCTTCAATGCCAACTGATGTTGTCTACCTCAGTAAGTTAGCGAGGTTTCGTGCTGCTCCTCCTCTCGCCCTCTTCTGGTAGTCTGCAACCAGGCTGCTAAGCCTGCCAGTGCTACTCAGAAATCATTGAAATTCAGAGAGGAGCTAGGTATCTCGCTTACCCTCAAACTGTGGGTTTTTTCCCTCCCTTTTCATTGTTGTTTTTATGAGCTCAGAGCAGAAGCTGCTGACAGAGTGAATCTGAAAACTAGGTCTTGCCACATTGACAATGATTTGCTCCCTGGAGGTGAGTTGGTTTTGAGACAGGATGTGTATATTTGACGCTAAAATATAGGATTTTTTTTTGTTTGTTTGTTTCCCCTTGTCTCTGGAGATGGTTGGTTTAAACTTATTTAGGAAGCATTGACAGTAGGGTTCAGCTGAGGAGTATTTTTCTCTTTCTTTTCTTCAGACTAGCAGAGAATAAAAATCTTGTTGATGACATTTACAGCAGAACTGCCTGCAGAAAAACAGCGATCTGAAGCAATTCAGCATTTGAGGTTAATGCAGCTCAATTAGGCTTCTGGAAATATATCTATGTACTTGAGCATGAGAAAGATGAGCTCAAAATAGATCCTCTAGGAAAAACATCACCCTCGAGCCATATATCTAGGTAACTGGTTTATAAAGGCCGTCTACTTATAAGTGCTGTAGGTTTTGTGTGCACGTGCATAGGGGTTATCAGACATAGCTGTGCTCTAACTAGGCTGCATGCCTGGTTGTCACTATAATTTGGGGTTGGAGCTGGTGTTTGAGCCTTAAATGGCACCCAAGTGATGGTTTCTAAAGCATCCATGCAATGCAGATATGTCAGTGAATTTATTCCAACAAGCTGTTTGAATAAATCAGTATGAGTGTTTTATTAAAATACAAGCAGTGTGTAGTGACCGAACCCCATACATCTTCTCAGTAGACTTATTAGAATTGCTTTGATTTCAGTGGATTTCAGATCAGTCTCAGGCCTACAGGAAAGACGGAGCTCTCATAGTTCAGCAACAAACACATCACTAAACTCTGATATCAGCTTTTTCCACTGAGATACAATTGCTTTATTGTTTTGTACTTAAATGCACTTGAAATCCTTGTGAGTTATTCACTTAAATTTGTGGTCACAGATCCATGGACTTGCATGGGCTGTTGTGACTGTATGATTTGTGGAGGACTTTGTTTTCCCCCCAACAGGAAGCTTTAGCTTGGGGAGCAGCAGCTGGAATGATGAAGACCCAGTGCCTTGTGTTGAAGGAGGAAGTCAGCTCTGTGCTCAGCAGGCACACACTGAGAGGAGACTGTTTTGAATTGAGGATGGAGTAACTACACTGTAAAGAGGAGGCCTGGAGAGCTCGAGTCACAGGTGACCAAGGTGAGGGCCCTGATCAACCGTGACTGCCCGGCCCTTGCCTTCTGGTGCACTGTTTTGTGGGGATTGAACCATCATCTGATATGTCACTGGTTCGTGTTCTTAATCATGTCTGGGCCAAGTTACAGATACTTCCATGTCAGCTTTTTGTCCCTGTGCAAGACCTATGCGTTGACTCCTCCTGAAGTCTGACTGGCGTAGAAGGGCTTTGCCACCAGTGGCACGGCCCTGGCCAGCCTTGCTGCTGCAAGTTCATCACTGAAAGGTATCTTGCGAACACTGGACGTGTTTGAGTTGGGCTTGGTAATACATCATTTAATCTCTGTACCCCAGCAAGCGTAAGTCCCCTTCTCCGTGTGTTTTTCAGAGCAAAATTGTTAAAAATAGTGGTGACCAAGATAAGCTTTTTTCTCTTTTATATCCACTAAAAACTAAAAAAGAAAACCTGGGAGGAGTGAGCCCTAGTTTAGCACTATGCCCAAACCAGAGGGAAGAAGGACTTTTAGCATTTGCTCTTCATGTCTAAAAGCAGATTAGAGTTTCAGGCCGCAGCTGTAGAAAACAGTTGCTCACCTTCTTTCCATAGGATGTGTTGGATACTTGATCCTGTGCGGGTAGGGAGGGGAGTATTCAGTATATGGCTCAAAAAATGCGCTCCATTTAACATTAGCAATCCCAGCCTTAGCACTGATCATAACCAGTGCAGTTCATACTTAATCACAGGCTGCTGGTCAGTAGCTAGGACAGCTGTAGCCTCTGTCTATGAATTTATTTTCTGCAATTTAAGGTGGATTTTTCTGCTATACATGTGAATGAGCTGTTTGCCTTCTGTTTTTCTCCCGTTGGAGAAGTTCAGCTCCTCGATTCAGTTAAAGCACATTGTATATGACAACTGCATCGGCCTCTTTAGTGGGTTTTGGCATGCTCTGAGAATTAAGGCTAAGCACAAATCACTGCTTTTGATGTAATGATCCTGCCGAGTAATTAATATTCAGGCTGGACTTGCAGTTTGTGGGGTTTTTGTCTTCCAGGCAAAGGCGACTTGGGGCTCAGGTATGAAAGAGAATAGCAATGGCTAAAACAAGGTTGGCATGTGCTGGTCCTCTCTATTCCTGGCAGTGCTGTAGTTTGTAAGATGATGGGTAAATTCCTTCTCTTAAGAGTTTCCTGTCGTTCCTATTTTTTTAGTGGTGGAAGGATAAGGACTCTTTCAGAGATGTTTCTCCTTGCAATCTGCAGCTGCACACAGGTCAGTGGTGGCCTGGGGCAGCTGGGGCACTGGATGGCCTGTAGGGTCTTCCAGCAGGTTCAGGTGTTAGTGACTTTACAGGAGGGTGGCCGAACGTGATGGTTCCTCTCCGTCGTGCTGGACGTGCTGCCTATTTGGTCTTTCTTTTTCATGTGAGCTGCTGTTTTGAGCTCATGACAGAAATGCTGGTGAACTTGCTCTCCTGCTTTTGTGCGGGGATTCATACCATGTAATTGCAGTGGTCTCTCCTAGGTCCTAATGGCCGTAAATGTAAGAGCACAAAGCTTAAACATGCTTAGGTCAAAGGAATTTAGGGTGCTTCTCTTGTTTATCTGTATAGTTTGATATCATCTGAGTCTAATGAAATCTCAGAGCTGCAGGTTTGGAGCTCTAAGGTATATGACACTTATAGCTTGTTATACACCAAGATCTATACTCTTTGTGAGAGAAGTCCTCTTAGCTAATGCCCCCATGAGTGCCTGCCTTGGGGTGTGCATCCCAAGCAGCTGGGAGCCTACATAATGGAGAAATCGCAGGATAAGGCAGCATGGGAATTTCAGAAGTTTGCATTTCCAAAGCAGGCAAAGGGCAAGAGAGGTCAGCAGAGGAGAACCTCTCCATTTAGAGTAGGAGTGTATAGAGGACATATCACCAGGGGTGTTTTCCTGCACTCTAAGCTAAGGATGCAGTGGCAGTCTCAAGAGTTACCAGATGGTGAACCTGCTGCTGCTGGGAGAACTTCCTCCAGTGTTGCAGCCCAGAAAGAAACTGGAGGCACATGTACTGGGGCAAATCTCTTGGGACACGATTCTAGCTAAGCAGCCCTGATTCAGGATTTGGGGTTTTGGGCATCCTTCTAGGTGTGGATTAGTGTTCTGGACCAACTGACTTTTATCTCAGCAGAGAAGAAAATATTATGATAAAAGAACTTTCTGAAGCTAGTGGATTCTGCAAATGTTTTGGCAAGTTCATGATTCAAGTAGTAAGCACATTGGCATAGAGGGTAATTACTTGCTCCTCAAGGAGAAGTGTGATAGTTGACCCAAACCATTGAAATGACTGGCTAAAATAGCAAGAAGCTGATGGAGGAGAGCAAAGACAATGTAGAACTATGAAGTAAATGAGAAAAGGAATAAGCACGGGAATGGCAGGTTAGAGCTTTCTTGACGGGGCAGTGGAGTATGATGGTATGTGAGCAAACAGCTGTCCAAAATGACAGGGCTTTGTGGGAGGAACAAAACAGGCTCTGGAGATATGACCAAATCTACGAAGCTAAGGAGATGGCAGTGTCAAAACCCTGTGAGCCTAAATATTCTTTTCTTTCTGAACTGAAAGACCATCTTCTGCCAGGAATATCCTTTTTCCTGACTTTGGTTGGGTGAACCCTCCAGGAAGTCCCATGATGTCAGAGAAGCGTGAGCACCCCGTGTATGTTGGGTCCTTCAGGTTGAGTCTGAGCATGTCCGAAGGAGGGTATCCATGCCTTGCCCCTTCCTGCAGTCCCAGGATGGTGAAGGGAATGGCTGCTGAGAGCACAGCAGCTGGCCGCTTTGCAGCGTGGCTTTGTTAAACCAGGGCGGTAATACCCTTTGATTCATCTCTTCAGCTACATGCCAAGAGCTTAAAACAGCAGGCTTCAAAGCCCTAACAAATCCCCCTGGAATTGTTCATAGATGTAGACATTTAGTGGTGAAAAAGTATGCCGTTGCTTTAAAGCCTGAAGAGGGATAGCTGAACCTGTGCCCTCAGCTCTTCCAAACTGTAGTAAAAGGTTCAGGCATATTGGGCTGAGGAAGCTCGTTAGCTTGGCAGGGGAGAGGGGTTGTTTTCCCTGCAATATAAAAGATTGTGTCCTAATTACCTAGCATGAACACTTGGTGTCGCGCGTGCTGAGTGACTGAATGTGACGGCTGAAGATGCACCGATCCCCCAAAGGGAAATGGTAATTGCTTGGCTGGCGAGGTACCTGATCTCGCTGCATGGTGCTGTACTGCTGCATTCCAGTCCTGGACCTCCTGATGTCTTTCCTGCAGCGTGGGAAGGGAACGAGAAGCGAAACGGGCTGTTTCACACATATCCCAGCGGTATCCCAGCGCCATCCCAGCAATGTGCTGGGTGACGTGAGTAACGTCTGCCGCTTTGCTGCTTGTTCTTTCATCCCCTTCCCAGGGGAGGGTGTTGTGTTAGTAGTCGTGCTCCAGTATGTTAAATGTGTGTGCCGCTATGCATTTATCAAAGACAAGAGGGGCCGCGGGAATGCATGTTCATCCGTAAACAAAGCTATTCCTGGACTGCGGATGTAGTGAGCATAATGCTGCTTGCTGTGGGAGAATCATGTGGCTCCATTCACTGTAACACGATTTGAATCCTCCTTCGATTCAGGCTGTAGTATTGGAGAGAACAGTGCCCACTGGAGCAGAGAGGCAGTTATTTTGTTTTCTCTATGGTTGAAGAACTCTTACCAAAGCATCTGGGGGAGATAGGAATGAAGAACGCAAGTATAAGTGGGCTCTGCATTTCAATCCAGTGGTGGGAAGTCCTTTTATGGTGTCTGCTGTCAAACGTGCTTTGACAAGCCTCATGCTTCTTGATCTGTGTCCGTCCAGTTATTGGAGCCAGAGCTGGCCCAGGTGCCTCTGGCCTCGCAATCCTTACGTTAGCGGGATGGCAAGATGCTCGGGTTAGAGTGTGAGGCTGGCAGGTCTTCTGATGGCTGACCCTCGGCTGGAGGCGCACTGCCCTTTGGGATTAGTTGGCTTGCTGCAACATGGGTTGCTCTGAGCCCAAGAGTTCAGCAGTCCTTTCTAGACCATCATGTGAAGGCATCTGAGGAGAGCCTTGCTCTGTGCTCCCATCAGCAGCTAAAGCAGCTTCTAGAAAGAGTTCTTCTAGACACACTCCTGAGCTTTTGGCTTGATCAGCTCTTGAAAATGTTTGGAGATGGTAGCATCTGAATACACAGTTTCTCAGATGGGCACTTTAGTCCATGTCTGGTTATTTTCCCTTTGCTCTGCAACTAGAAAACCTGATTGAGGAATGATCTGAAGCAGTTCTAATCTTATCTAGAGCCTCACCATAAGAAACTCTGCAGCATGTTGAGGTCGAAAAGCCACCGAGTCAGCAAGCAGACAGTGGGGCTGCTCCACCTAAGGGGATAAGGCAGGAGCCAAGGTTGACCCCCATGCAGGCTGTGCCCTCATCAAGAGTCCTCCAGTACCTGAGCACAGCAGGCAGAACAGGAGCCTCCACTGCATCTGGAATAGTCTTAACTATCAGTGCTAGAGAAATATCATATAATAAAAAATGGCCTGTGGCTTCTTTAGATCTTGACACTGTAGATTACTGCTTTGTGTAATTCCTAAGCTTTCTGAGGAAACAACAGCTAAGGGCCAGGAGCACAATCCTTTTATTTAAAAAGTATAAGGATGGAAAGCATCTTAGGACTGCAGTCTTCTCACACTACCCTGTGTTTTGAGTTGCACTGAAATTCAGGATTAGAGGAAGGGTGGGTAACTGGAAAATAGCGTCTAACTAGCAAAGTAGTGTGAAGCAGGGTTTGAATCTTCGTTTTATTTATTTATTGACTTATTTGGTATTTCCCCACCCTCCTTTCTTGGGAGTCTGAGCCCAATATCGTCTTCTCTCTGACTTGCCAGTGAATAATTGCAGCAGTTGCTCCTGCTACAGATGCTGCCCCAAACAGGGGGTGACATCTGCGTTGGCAGCCTCAAAGGCAGGGGACAGCTGTGCCCAGGCTTCACCCAGGAGCTCAGGTCTTCCATCTAGGGCATGGCCTGCTTGCCAGGCTGCTGTGCAGGGCCTTGAGCGCTGTTTTTTTCCCCTGAATGGCTTCTCTGTGATAATTAGACTGATACCAGGTTTCTTTGATTTCTCAGGAGATCAGTTTCCGTGGTAAAGCAAATTAAGCTGGAAGCATTTGAGCAGTTGCTTTCTTAATTCTATAGATAAGGGTCACTTTTTTCCTTTTTTTGAGTAAAATGAAGCATTGCATCTAAACTGAAATAGCTCTGCCCTGGTAGCTTCACTGTAGTGAACAGCACAGAGCCTGTATTACCATGCAGTACATCCATTCAGATGGTTTCAGTTGTGCTAATGAACGTTTCCTACCAACCTGACCTTTAGATGCAAGCTAAATTCTTCCATGAAAATAAGCTTACTGTAAACAATGTGCCCCTTATCAGGGAAGCTGAAAAGAGGCATGTTTGAGCCTGAAGGGAATGAACATTTGCCAAAAGATAAACACAGAGCAGTTGCTGCTTTCCACTCATAGACTGACGAGAACCTCAGTGCTGTATCAAAACATGAGATATATCAGCAAGCACGTGTGGGTTATTGAAGGAAGCGTGTATAGAGGGTCTGTGTGCATGCTACTGGCCTGATTGCAGTGTCAGCAGACTGCTTTTGGCTTGCCAAAGACTCAGGCTGGCCTGCTGGCAAAGGCATCTTTTAGAGCCCAAAACAGTGAAATGCAGCTGAGCTGATGGAGTGTTTGCAGCTCTGGGTGCAGTCTAGAACTGAAGAGTGAAGCTAGCAGAAGTGTGTGGTGGTCTGCCTCTTGGTTGCTAATGCCTGGTTACCTTTTTTTTCCCTCATGTCCATAAAAAAACAGCCTAGGAAATTAAAAACACTTAGTAGGCATTATGCTGCTCTTAATTATCTGGGAGTACAGACAGTATTCACGACAGTAATAGGAAAACTACCAAAGCAATGCAGCAGACCATTAAATGCCAAATTAAGGTCTTGATGCTTGAATATAGCTAAATTTGCAAGTTGACATTGTACAAGGAGTATTGTTGGAGGTGCGTGCTTTGCAGAACAGTCCCCCTACTTTCTAGTGCAGTCAGTCCTAGCATGTAGACTTGTTGCAAGAGGGTGTTAAGATAAGGAAGGAAGTCAGAGACTTGGCTGCATTCTGTTTTGGTGGTTTGGTGAGTTGCTAATCCCATCTCTGTTCCTGTCTCAACCTCTGGAGGCTTTAAGGTTTGGCATCCAGGTCTGAGGTCAGGTCAGGGATCACGGTTCATGGGCAGGTCTGGAGTCAAGGTTTTGGGTCAGCTCCCTGCTGACATGCAGTCATGTCTAGTATGAAGGTCCAGGATCATGTCTGATGTAAAGATCCAGCATCAAGGTATGGGTTCATGTCCAGCATCAAAATACATGGTCAGGTCTAGGGTGAAGGTCCCCAATTAAGGTGTGGGGACAGGCCTGGGGTCAAGGTCCAAGGTCAGATCAGCAGTCAGCTCCAGGGTCAGGTCTGTGATGGAGATCCTGAGTCAAGGTCCAGGGTCTGGCCCAGAGTCAGGGTCCGCAGTCAAGCAACTCTGTGAGGTCTGAGGTCAGTGTCCCAGGGACAGAGATCAGGATCTAGGCTGAGGGCTAGGGGCCAAGATCAGGGTGTGGTGTTAGCTCTGTGGGTCAAGGGCTGGGGGTCAGGTCCTGGATAAAGGTCTGGGGAGGAGTTCCTGGTCATTAATGGGGTCAAGGTCTACAGTCAGGTCCAGGGTCATGGCTGCTGTGAAGATCGAGGGTTCAGGTCCAGGATCAGAGTATGGGATCAAGAACCACAGTCAGCTCCATGATCCGGTCCAGAGATGTGATCAAGTTCCCTTTTGTTCAACACCTTTGGGAGCGGGATGCCTTTAAGGATAGGAGTAAGCAATGGAAAGTCCCTGAAAAAAGACATTTTTGGTAGAGTCTTTGGTCTTTGGTAGAGTTTCTGACTTTGACTGCCCCTCGCTCAATGCGCTTTCCTGCATGGGAGAGCTCCAGGCTGAGCCAGGAGCAGAGCTCCCGCCTCCTGTCTGCAACCGCCCTGCGCTAACAGCCACGGCCAACAACCTTCGCGACCGCGCTTCACCACCTGCATTTTGAACTGCTGCGTCGCTCATGGAGGAACGTGGTACTAACACGCTAACTTATGGCAGAGGACTAAAAGCATTTCACTGCCAGAAAAAAAGACACGACACACGGTGAGGAGACAAGGCTGCTTCTTTGGTGACCGTCATGCATGGAGCACCCGGCATCAATGGGCAGCCGAGCGCCAGCAGCAAAAACTGCAGCCCTCCAGAGGACACATCCACCTCCGCCACGCTCTCCTCAGGCGCTGGCACAGCCCGGCGTGGGAGACGCTCTCCTTCCCTGGAGCCCTCAAGATCAAGATGGTTTGTGCCGCCAGGGAATAGACGCTCAGGCTGTTGTCCTGGCGCTGCAAGCCTTGCAGGGCTGAGAGGGAAGGAGCAGAGCTCAGGACAAGCCCCCTGKCTCTCCACGCCCCAGCAATTCCCACCCTCACATGGCCAGTCCCACCCAGCTCTTCCCAGAGCCAGGAGGGAGCCGGGGCACGAACGGAGCAGCTGATGGCAGGAATGGCCCCAAGGTGCCTCAAATCTCTCTCCTCTCCCACTCTGAGCAGCCCCGCTCCGCTCSCGGAGCAGAGCCCTCCTCGCCTGCGGCAGCCACGCCACCTCCTTGCCCRGGGGCTCTCTGCCTCCCACCAGCCCTGCCTCACAGACCGCTGCCCGCACTCACCCTTGCAGATGCTCTCCACCTTCCCATCACTCCGGCCCCTCATGCACCGCCCCACGAGCCCTACGTGCACACACACACCCCATCAATCCTGCTCCATAAACCTGTCCTCCTCCCACCCTGATGGCCTGGCCCTGCGTCCACCTCCCACCATGCAGGGCTCCCCCAGTGCCCGTCCCCAGAGAGACCCGCAGGGGCCCTGCTGCAAGGGACTGAACGAGGCTCCCACCAGTCCCACAGCTGTGTGCAGAGATGGCCGAGGGTGGCACAGAGAGCCTGGGTGAGCCGGCCCTGCCTCAGGCACGTGGGGCTGCAGCAGCCGGGTTGGGGCCGAGCTGTCCTGCAGCAGAGAGGGACCCCGGGCTGGGCGCTCACCAAGAAACCTCACGGCCGCCTCGCACAAGGCCTCCTGGCTGCTCTCCAGGTAGGGCAGGCTCTGGCGCAGGTACTCGTCTGCGTTCCTCCTGCCCCTCTCTCCTGCCACCTGCGGAGAGCACAGGGCCATGCGCTCGGCACGCACCCTCCACACTCGGCTCCCGCTCCCCCCAGCCAGGACCCACCGCCCCGGCCTGCCCCTGCCTGCACACGTGGGACTCCCCCACACCCGTGGGGCAGTGTGGAGCTCGGCAGGGAGCAGAGGGCGGGCTGCTGCCCACTCCTCATGAGGTGCCCTCCTGCTGCAAGGCCCAGCTGGGACAGCGGCTGCTCCAGCAGCCCAGGGCTCAGCAGAGCACCAGGCGCCTGCAGAAGAGCCCCCGCAGCAGCGTGCTTGGAGAAGGGCAGTGCCAGAGCTGCTCCAGCACCCGCAGGCACCAGCCACACGTGCTGGGCATGGGGGGGAAATGCCCCGTGCAGGCTCTGGGYGCTGGGGACAGCCCTTACCAGACACTCGCTGATCCTCCATGGCTCCTGACTCGTGGCCAAGTCCCTCAGCTCCTTCCACTTGAGGAACTTGGCTGCAGCCACGAGGGCTTCCTCAGCGGCCTGCACAGCGAGAAATGGGGAGATGCCACCACAGTTGAAGACACAAGAGCCCGTGTCCCCTTCCTCTCAGCAGGGCTCACACCCTTGCCTGGACCATCATGGCACAGGCTCTCGCAGCAGGGCACTGAGTCTGCTTTGGACTTCACTGCCCCCTCAGTGAGCAGAGACAGGGGGCACCCACCACCTTGGGCACCTTGTCCTGCCCGGGCAGCACAGCAGAGACTCCCAAGAGCCGCTGAGCTATTGGCAAGACCAGCAGCAGGCTGAAGTGCTGTGGTTACACACGCACCCAGGCAGGATTCAACCAGGACTACCTCCCACAGTTACCGCCAGGGTGGGTGCTCAGCCCCCAGCCATATTCCAGCGCCCAGCCTTACCTGCCCCACACTCGGGCTCTCATCGTGCAGATGGAAGAGCAGTGGCAGCAGGCTCCTGTGCACCTGCCTCTTCATCTGCTTGTTTTTGGGGTCCGCTGCTGTCTCCAGCACTTTGCTGAAAAGGTGCATGGAGATCTTCCGTGTGCGCTCAGACTCCTGGAGGCAGGGAAAAGAGGACTCCTCAGCACTGGCTGCTCCAGGCCCCAGCCAGCTCGGGCAGCRCTGCRGCCCCKGGGGAGATGAAGCTTCTGGACTCTCCCTCCRCACCCAGGASCTGTTGGCCAGGCTGCAGATGCTGCCCAAGGCAGCACAGGGCAGCGATCCCAAGAGCCGCGGGGCAAAAAGGCTCCCGGCAGCGGCCGCAGCCTGTGCCGGGAAGCACAAACGCWCGTGCTGGGCGCACACGCACGGGGGAGCACCGCGCAGCCGCGAGCGACCCGCACGCAGCCTCCCRCGCACAGCAGCGGGGCCCCGGCTCTCCCCCAGCCTTACGTCCTCAAAGAGCTGCAGGAGCCTCTCAGCCAGCGGCAGAGCCCTGTGGGTGACCCTGGCTCTCTCCAGGACAGGGACCAAGTGGCTGAGCGCCACAAGCGCCTTGCTGCTCATGTCCCTGTCCTCCTCCTGCAGCCGCACCATCAGCAGGGGCACCAGGAAGCGCAGTTGGCCAGCCTGTGGGAAATACTGCCTCAGTTCCTCAAGAAACAACAGACTGGCCTGGCAAAAAGGCCACCTCATTAGACACGGCTTCCCGCCTGGCTCTCTGAGCACCCCTGTCACGAGCCGGCTTGCTTGGTGCTGCTCCGAGACCTCCAACACAGCTCCCGACACCCAGACAAGGCCAAGCTGCCCTGTGCCCCAGCACCCACCAGCCAGCCCCACACTGCCCCCGCAGCTTCATCCGCCTGTGCTCTGCTCACCATCTCCTGTCTCTGGCACACCAAGACCAGGCCTCTGAGCGCCAGCTCACGCAGCACCCTGCAGCGACTCCTTAGAGCTCCCGAGAAGATTGTCAGGAAGTCATCTTCGTCGCCGTGCAGGTCGCTGCAGGCCAGCAGCTGAAACGCAGAGCGCACAGCAAGTGGCAATGGAGGCAGCGCTCCCTGCGTCGTGCAGCCAGGGCCCATCCCAAAGGCAGCAGTGAGTGCACGGAGCCCCAGGGGCCCCATTCCCTGGCAGGGGCCTCGCGACGCTCCGCGCTCGTCCCTGCTGCTCCTCCGCCTCCCCGCACCAGCTGCAGCACCAGCCACAGCCCAGCCCGGCACCGCCAGCCGCCAGCCTCACCTCCACCACGAAGGCCAGGGCAGACACCTCCGCATGGCCACACTCCTCGCCGCTCAGCAGTGTCACGAGCTCCTCAAAGAGGAACAGCCGCAGCGCGCTCGGGCTCTCCCTCATCTCTCTGGCCGAGGGAAGAAGGAACACGCAGGTCTGAGCCGTGCGGGCTGCGCAAAATTCTTCTGCCATTGCACTCCCAGACCCTCTCAGCAGACCTCCCACACACGGGCCAGCACACACATAGCAAAGGCACCTTGGTGCTCTGCTCGGCAGCAAACGCTCATGGTGGCACCGTCTCTCCCCACCACACCTCGCCACGGGAGCGTCACAGCCCACCATCATTTGGCGCCTTTTGCTGGGGACCTTGGACAAACACCCTTCGCACCCTGAAGCCCAAGCTTCCAAGGGGACCCCATCTTGGCATCGTGGGCTCAGGCCCTTAAGGGGGTACTTTGGCCTTTGGGAGGGGACTGCCATGGCCATCTCCCTCTCGTGAGCCTCCTAACACCTCCCTCTGCCCAGCCCCTCGCAGAGCCAGACAGCCATGCAGCAGGAGCTGCCTTGGCGCCTCTTCTTGGCCAGGTCTCCATCACAAGGCTGGAGGCTGCAGCCCCGTTCTGGAGAGCGGGGCACCCCTGCACACTCTGGGGGACACCCCGTCTACAGGGGGAAATGCTGGGGCACAGCGGGGACAAGGGGGCTCTCACCTGGCCAGCAAACCCACTCCCAGGTGCTGCGTCTCGGCGCGCTCCATCATGGCCCAGCCGCCCTTCCGTGCCATGGCCAGCACCACGC
The DNA here is from genome assembly GCA_003342815.1 of Eudromia elegans. Taxonomy (NCBI): domain Eukaryota; kingdom Metazoa; phylum Chordata; class Aves; order Tinamiformes; family Tinamidae; genus Eudromia; species Eudromia elegans. The sequence continues at coordinate 8,545 of PTEX01000086.1, read as the reverse complement.
TCTCATGGCCCATGTGGCACAGCAGAGCCTTCATGGTCTGCACCGCCAACCTGCGTGCAGAGCAAACAGCACGTCACACTCACACCTCTGCCCTGCCTCCAACTCCGTGGCGGGGACGGCGGGGATGCAACGGGCACCTCAAGGGGCTGCTGCGAGCAGGCTCGTCCCCTTGGTATTCCTTGCACAGCATGTGCGAGTCTTCCGGTTTCAGCTTTGCTGTGAAGGAGATCTGGAAGAGGAGCGCCAGGAAGAGGCGAGGGAAGAGCGTCTCGAGCAGCTGCAGGCAGGGGAGCTGGCGCAGGATCTCCTGGAGCGCTCTGCTTGCCTGCAGAAAGAGCCCAGAGAGCTCTCGCTGCAGAGACGTCCCTCCGGTGCTGCGCGAGCYCCGCGGTGACGCTCACGCACTGCCCCGCGCCTCGGCACAGGCAGGAGGGGCAGCCCTGCCTGCCTGGCCACAGCGAAGCCACAGGAGCTCCCGGGACTCAGGGCCACGCTGCCATGTGGCCACAATGAGCATTCCTGGGCATTGGGAACATCCTCCAGGAAGGGCCACGTGTGGCCTGCAGGCCACCCTGGGTCCCCTGAGCCAGCCCTTGTGGCCTGGGCTTTGCTCCTGTGTGGCCCCTAACCAGGTCGCGGACCCCCAATCCTGCCCCCAAYCCAGACTGGCAGCAGGTCCCACAAGGCAGGGGGATGCAGTGATGGATGGAAGGAGACACAGAGCCGCTCAGGAAGCTCCGTGCGTTTTTGTGTGCAGAGGGCCCAAAGCGGGCACAGCAGCTCAGCAGGCTGGCGCAGCCCAGGCTGGGTGCTGGTTGGGGCTCTGCCACCCTCAGCCCTCCCTCCCGTGCCAGGCGCGTGCATCCCAGGGGAAGTCATGGCTTGGAAGGCGGTGCCGAAGGGCAGAATGGCCCTCCTGCCTCTTGCCCGCAGAGGCAAGTGCAGCCCGAGGAGAGAGCGACGCTTCCTGCACAAACTCACGGCCAGGGMMGAGGCAGCCRAGGTSAGCGTCTTGTGCAGCGGCCAGTCCTGCAGCACGCCCAGCAGCTCCCGCAGCACCCGCTCCGCAGCTCCGCGCGTGGACACCAGCACCTTCCACACGGCTGCGGCGGCGCTGCAGGCCCAGAGCGCGCGCTCAGCGGCTGCTGCAGCAGCCACCACGCAGCCTGCGCTGCCCGCCAGCCCGGCCTCTGCCCACCGCCCCTTGCCGGCACCCACCTGTCGCACGATGGGGAGCAGTAGAGCAGGCACGCGACCACCTGCTTGGGGAAGGTGCTGCTCCGCACAAGAGCCCTGCTCAGGCTCAGGCGCGCGGACACCTCTGTGATGGATGCAATGTTGACCCAGATGTCCTTCACCATCTTGGACACCTGCAGGGCACGGGGCTCACAGTGGGGCTGTGCCACGCCACAGCCCTTTGTCCAGCTGCCACCGACAACGCCTGCCCTCGCCACCGCTCGCTGCTGGCCTCATGGGAATAGGGGCCTGGCACCCCTGCACTCAGGGCATAAAGAGGCCCCCAAGGGGTTCGAGCTCCAGCCGTGCCACCCACAGCCCGCTTACGTTCTCCAGAAGGGATGCATCGTCCGTCACAAATGCATCCAGCATGCGAGCAGCCGCCTGCGTGTCGTAACCGCTGCAGGCTCTCATGCCCCGGATGGCCGCGAGGATCACCTCCGCCCTCTCGTCAGGCTTCAGGTACTTGCTAAAAATCTATGGCAGAAAGGAAGGCAGCCAAGAGAGATATGTCAGAGCCAGGCGTCAGACTACGGTGCCCGGCTGAGCAGCGCGCGGCCCTGGGGATTCTTGTGGGGCAGAGCTGGCTCTGCGGGGAACTCAGAGCCGGGAGCAGGGGCCCTGCTGTGCTGGGTGACGCCACTGCAATGGGGCTGGGTGCTTGGGGTCGGGCTCCCCACGCACGGCTCCTGCAGGGAAGCAGAGCTCAATGCACACAGGAAGGAGCCTCTGGCTACTTGCGGTCCATGGACAGTGTGAGGCCTCTCCCCAGTCACTGCAAGGCACCAGCAACCCACCCGGCAGCCACCCCTCTCCCCAGCCAAGCCGCATTGTGAGCCCACGGCTGGCAGTGCAGCCAGGGAGCCGCTCCTCACCCTGCTCATCTCCGTGGTGTCCTTGGAGCCAGAAAGCTTTAAGGTGTTCACAGCCTCCCTGTCCTTAAGGAGTTCCTGGTGCTGCGGGCCATCCTGTGGCAGCCTCCTGCCTGCACATGAGGGGAAACACATGACACTCAGCAGGAAGGCTGCAGAGCTGCAGATGCTGCTGAAGGCATCAGGAAGACGTCTCCCCCGGCAGAGCAAGGGCCGTGCCAGAAAAGGACAGGCAGCAGGATGCCCAGCAAGGCCCTGCAAGGGGGAATCGCTTGAGAAGTTCTTACTGTCTTCGTGCAGGAGGAATGCACAGAGACGCCAAAGGGCTTCAGCTGCGCTGTCGCTGGTCCCTTGGTCCTTGTAGGCGCAGCACAGGGTGAGATGCCCCACCAGCTGCCCCAGGACCGGCACGCTGTGCTCAAAGACACTGCTCCTGCCTCCAATGAAGCCTTTGTGGGCCTGCAGGAAGGAAGAAGGCAGTGCTGACACGTGGCCTGCGGGTACGCTCGGAACCTTGATCCCCATCCAGACCAGGACCCCGGGCAGCCAGAGCTGTGGAGGCTTCTCCCAGAGGGAGCCTGGAGCTGCAGGACACGGCCACGTGCGGAAACGGGAGCCGGCGCGGTCTGCAGCTTGCCCGCCTCACCAGCTCCTTACCGGCCACGAGGAGGAGCTCATCAGGAGATCAGCCAGCGTCGCAAGGCGTCCCACGGCCCTCTCCCGCACGGCTGCTTGCTGGCTCTCCGTAAAGGGCAGCAGCACCTAGGAGGAGAGAAGCTGCTGCTCTGCTCTGCGGCCTCACGCGCTGCCCTGTGCCTCGAGATGCCCTTGTGGCCATGGGCCAGTCCTGCCAGACAGCCCTGCTGTGGATCCCCCCTGCCACGAGGGAGCCTCTCCTCTCGCAGCACTGGGCTCCCTGCAGCTGCTGCTGCTGCTGCCGGACAAGCGGCCTCCCACCCGAGGGGCTGCTCCTGCCAACCCTGCTCCCAGCAAATACCACACCTGCAGGATGGTCCTCACGTGCATGACGCTGGAGTAAGGGTAGCCGAGCAGCAGCACCTGCAGCAGGCTGTCCATGGCGCCCAGGGTCTGCAAGGGACACAGAGGGTTGAGGTGCTTCTTCCCCATTGCCCCTCAGCTGCCGCAGGGGGCTTTGAATTCCTCCTGCCCCAGGGGGACATCTGTGGTGCTGCAAAGAGCAGGGGGAGGCCCCCGCAGGGGCGCACCCACCTCGCRGTAGAGGACAGCATCGCGGCTCTGCAGGTGCTCCGCTGGAGGCAGGCACAGGACGCTGCAGAAGCAGGCGTGCAGCAGCCTCTCCAGGGGCCCTTTGGCCAGCAGCCTGGCTTTGCTGCAAGCACAGAGAGGGGCTCTCAGTCACACCGCTTGCAGCAGCACCCCGAGGGCCTGGCAAGGTGGATGCAGAGCTGGGGGTGGGAGGCCCGCGGGCGACACCCACAGTAGTTGGGGAGCCTCATGGGGAGCCCCATCTTCCCCCATCTGCGTGACCAGAGATGGAGGACAGGCCGGACAGGGGCGCCCAGCACCCTCCCCACCTCCCGCCTCCTCCGCAGGGAAAGCCGTGGGAACACGTGGGAAACCCAGGCCCCTCTCTGACCCCTGCTCCTCCCCTCCTGGGCCCAGCAGGTGCCCCTGAGAGACACCTCAGCAGTGGGGAAGCCTCCCCACGGGGCACGGGGCCCTGGCACACTTCTGCTGGAGAGGCCCTGGCAAGCCAGGTAGTGGGGCAGCTACCTCATGGCACCGACGGCGAGCAGGACCTGCCGCCGCACCGCACTGCCCAGCTGCGCGCTGGGCTCCTCCTGCAGCAGCGCCTGCAGAGCAGAGCCGGGAGAGGCCATAGGGAGCAGCCGAGGCCCCGAGAGACACCGCAGCCCGCCAGACAGGGACCCCCACCTCCCTGTGCTCACACCAGCCTTCCTGTCCCCAAGACTGAGCCAGGGAACCTGGCGGTCCCACTCCCCTCACCTCCAGCAACCCCGCCAGGTCCAATCTGCACTGCCAGAGCTCCTGCCGCAGGAGGGCAGCGGGCCTGGTACTCAAGCAGGATGCTGGGCAGAGGGCGCAGATGGAGGCCAGAAAATCCAACTTCTTGGCCTCTTCCTGCTGCTACAAGCACAGGGAGAAACAGAGCATGAGAGGGGCAGCGCCAGCAGCACCAGAGCAGCGCAGGGTCTGCAGCCTCGACGGGGCACCTGTGACGGAGCCATCCCCACAGACGGCTGCGCTGCGGGGGCTTCACAGCCCGGCGCGGCCCCACGCACCCAGCAGGAGATGCCGGCGCAGCCGCGAGCGCGTTGACGGCGACACTCACCAGCCCTCCAGCGCTCAGCAAGGAGCGCACGTGCTCCAGGGCTTCTGCMTCCTCTTGGGGCAGATCCAGGCCAGGAGCTGATGGAGAAAGAGCAGGTAGAGCTGCAGGGCTGGCGCACAAAGGCCACGAAGCAGCCCAGCCCTCTGCCCCAGCGCCCGCTGCTGCCCCTGACCAGACCAGCGCTGCCCCTCACTCACCCGAGGACACCTTCTCGGGCACCGACCACATGGGGGACTCTGCGTTGCAGCTGGTCTGTGCAACCACCCCACCATCATCCTCCTCCTCCTCCTCCCAAGCCACAAAGGGGCGGCTGGGGGGTCGCTCCGCCATCCTGGCCGCTTGGCCAAACTCCGCGGAGCCGCCCGGGGAACACAGGCAAAGTTCTGGGTGCTCTCGCGCTGCTTCTTCAGCAGCACCTTCGCTCCCGTCCTCTCCTGTCGCCGTCCTCCCAGGCACTGCGGGCCCAGCCCGCACGGACGCCATGTCACAGCAGCGCGGTC
>PTEX01000847.1:0-12779 GCA_003342815.1 Eudromia elegans | reverse complement strand
TCATTTTAATATTGAATTTCAAAGTCTCAACAGCATTTTTCATCACTTAGGACAGAGAAGGATTAAAACTGCCAGGCACAAAAGGAGCATTTTCAGTTTCATTATTTAAAATTGCAGAAAACTGCCAGTTTCATTAAAGCATAAGATGAATGATGAGAAAAGTCAAATAATAATTTAACTATTCTACCAATATTAAAAGAAAAGCAGAAGTCTCCTTAAGATTCAATCTTTGTTTGCAGTAACATACAACATTTGCAAACTGTCTAAAACGCTGTATTTTCCAAACCAGTGGTTACCAAAAGCACAGCATTTCTAAAAATAAACAAATAAAAATGAATAAAAATGAAAACACCTACAAAGTCATTGCTTACCTGTTCAATGCTAGGTTTCTCAAACGGGGGACTTTCCAAAGACCCTTCTACTGCAGGTTTTCCCATTTGTAAAATGCACTTCCTCAAAAGCTGTTAAAAACACACATTTTTGAAAATGAGCATATTGCATTCATAAGGTCAGTGGAATCACAGTTGTGCAACACTTCACAAGCAGTGTTGAAAATCTGCTCTGCATCTGCCTGCTAAGTCATCAAAATTTATAGCTACTTAACTTCATTGCATATTGCTTCATATATCCCTTGAAATGCATTTAAAAGGCTGCTTTGTATATGCGTGTGCAGCTATGTTAGCATTTATGTCTACTGACTTTTCTTGGTGGGTCRGTGAAGAAGGCCAGGCTGGTAGATGGAAGCAGACATAATCTATAGGTGGGACTTAGGGTCAGCTGCTGACACCATCAGGATRACTTCTGGCATGAGATACTATACACATAAGCACCATAGTCTAGCCCAAGACATAGCTTTACACTAGAGCAAAGAAAAACTCTCACAAAATAAAGTTAATATACACAATGAGAGGTTGGTGAAAAGTGCATTAGGACAGATGTGAAAGAATAAAATAAAATGTCAATTTGCCATGCAAATTCAGCTTACTTTGAATAGGTAGAAATAAACTTGCTTAGTRTCTGCATCTTCTTCCTTGTGGACACAGGTGAAGAGATACTCCACATCCAGCACAATCCCTAGGAGCCTGTTCATCTCCTCTTCAGACACGTTCTCCAGGTGAGAAACATGAGCAGCTGCACAAAATAACAAAACAAAACAACCTGTAAAAAGACTGCAGGAACCAAAAGCKTAACTATTCCCTGAAATATCTGAAACTGAGACAGAATTTGTGAGAGTAGAGATCCTGAAATAGCCCMAACAACAGAACTTGTTATTAGAGGCTCCTCAAATATGTCATACCTCAGCAGTTTGGAAAGATAGTCCAAGGATGGCCATTCCCACGGATAATTGACTGGAATSACAGTATGCATCCACGCGAAAACGGATCTAAAGTCCTGTGTGTCTGTATTCATACACTGCAATTTAAGTAACTACTTAGAGAGAATTTTGCCCAAGGGCAGCTATGCTTTTGAGACAAAGTTTCTTGATTAAATCCCCTTCAGTTACAAAACCCACCTGCTGATGCAAGTAGGYATCACCCAGCTCTGTGAAAATGACAACAAAAGAAAGAAACAGAGGAGATAGACAAAGTTTCACAAATGCTTTCATATCATGTAAGCTGGAGCAATGCTGTGTGCACGTTACGCTGACAAAGCTTTTGGAGGTCACACATGCCCACTTGTTGAGAAGCATCTTTCAAGATTTCATAATTTGCAAACAACAAACTTCTCCTGACACCCCCAAAGGCAAATGTAGTTCTACATTTCCAGTTTTCTGAGGTTTGAGGTTTAAAGAGAGACAAAGCTGGTCTGAACAACTAGCCCCAGGAAGAGAGAAGAAAATTTAAAATAAAAATCAATTCCTGGAACAAGACATTTACATTACAATAAGGAATAATTTAGCTGACTCAAAGACAATGGAAATGGTATGCATATCTTTTCCCCTGAAATGTCAAGAAAATATCCTTTAAAACCAAAGAAAAAATGACTGAAAAGATTAAGCATATTAGTTTTTATATCTTTTAACAGTAATTACTTACTGGGTAATTATCATTCTAGATGTGACACCATTGTTATAATTCTTAGGACATTCTCRACACAAATSTGATTCCTTAAGGAGAAAGGAAGTGGAGARAAGTAGATTTGACTTGAAAATGATCACTTTTGTTGGCCATGCAGCAAAGCTGTTTGTTTTGGAAAGTTTGATATGACATCTGTCAAAACATTTAAATTCAACAATTTTGTCCAGCTTCAGRTAAAAAARGACAGCTTCTATGGCTCAGAATATTAAAAAGGTATTTGTATTCAGTTCCACTTAAATAAGTATTTATKATATAATCTCTKARGCTCTGAACAATTCCATCTGTGAGCAAGATGGTCAGTGTGGGCTTTCTTTAATTACAAATATTCAGCATTCTAGGCAGAATAGAATGATTCCATTTCAGTCCTTGAACAAGATATGAAAGTTTAATAATCCTAGCTGTCAGTATTGATCTTGTTAAGGTAATGAATTCCCTCCTAGAAGAGCACTGCATTAGATAACATAATAAGGAAGTCTTGGACTCAACTAGCAAATGGAAAAAGCAACAGAATAAAAAGCCAYTTCCAAYCATTTTCCACAAAATTACTAAAAGTTACCTTGACTTCTGCATAGTGGCATTTGAATGTTTGCTTATGCTATGGAGTTAATATTMTATTYTGCTCTGGAAGTTATAYTATATTTTCCTCTAGAATTAATCCTCATGCAATGAATCTAAAAGCAACACAAGTCAAGAGTATTACCAGCACCTATTAGCTACAGGTGATCATTTACCACAGTCAAGATACTGGTACATCAGTCAAATATCTTACTTGAGATATTCACAGTTCATTCCCAGATTCTTGTGGCTGATATTAAACCTTTCATTAAAGTAAAAGCTTTAGTATACTAACATCAAACACTGTGCTCTTGACTTGAGTTATACAGCCCTATTCATCCGCACTGCCCAAACTGTACATCTTTCCTCAGCTGCGGCTGGACTTAGACTTGTGATTTTTTAAAATTTTTTTAATAGGTTGCTAGCGCACACAGGAGAAGGAAAGTGGGAACACAAGGGCAATGCAATAAAGTGAAGACCTGAAAAATAAGAAGCTAATTATTTTGGTTTTGCAGCTTCAGTAATAAAGTACTTTAGTGTATGAATAAAAAGTCCTTAAMAAAYAGAGTAATGAGGAAGATACCTGCAGTCTTTCACAGAAGTAATGAATATCTGCATAAAAACACTTGTAAACTATGAAGGAGGACTGGTAAATGAAATATCTAAAAATGTTACATATAGATGTAGAGCAAGAACTCAACAGATTGTATCAAGAAATRAGGAATTCTGAGTGTACTCTTAGTGTGCATTAACACATTAAATAATCAGTTTTAGGAAGGCACAATAGACCTAAGACTGGAAAACATGTCCTGTAGCACYGAAGAAAGCAATTAAATACCAAAGAGAGCCTCTCATACATAAACACCTGGACTTGAGGTTGCTGTACAGCAAGTTTTCCCTGCCCACAGCTCAATTTCTGGTTCACAGCATTATGTTCATGATCTAACACGCTGCTCAGATAAAAGAAATATCCGTAACAAATTCTGAACAGAACCAAACTGTAGGGCTAAGGAAATGTAGACCACAAAGCAAAGGACATGAGAAGCAATCCAGTRCCARAACTGAAGTACTAAGAGTAGATGAGGGTTCCAAGAGTCAGAAAACTCTGGAGCAGTGACAAGGAGCAGTGCAAAAGGCCAGTCACAGAAGCAGTGKCCAGCATATTTTGGTGCCACGATAAGTCAAGAGGCCTCAGTCAATAGTAGAGGCAGTACTACTGAGCACTGCAATGCGAGCTACACACGTCAACTATTGTAATCACTTTGGCGAAAGAATGCGTGCTGTGCGTAGGTAAACAGAAATAAGCACAGCCATGCAGCACTAAGCAGACTTTTGCTCCAAAAGCTGCACCATTTTAAAGAACAAACCAACTCCAGAAAGATGTCTTGAGTAGGACAATGCACAAGGTAGTCTAAGATCAATTTCTGAAGAAAATGAACAAAACCCAAAAACCTAGCATCTTATTTTTTAGAGCTAACCCATAGAGGAATTCACAGATATTTCAAGGRTTCCCTGAGGATGACAAAAGGCAGTAGCACGGGACACATCTCAGCTTGCACATGTTCATCATTCTGGTTGAAACATGCTAAAGGGGAACACACTATTTTTGAGGTGAATAGGAAAACTACCTGGGAAAAAACTGCTGAAAGACATTTATTTTCTTTTGCCTGTTCTATGAGGAAGCAGGCAGTAACTCATTTCAGTTATTCCCAACAAAGCACCATCCTCATCAGCTGCAGCTGGCAGAAAAAGGAACTTCACTTTTTCTACAAACAGCAACAAAGTTGMAGTAAATAAATTACAGCTTGTTCTGTAAAGTAGATTAACAAAACATCCTGTAACATGAAAAAAAAGAAGTATCTTCTACCTTTAAATGCCAGGAATGAAAGGGATGAACTACACACACTACTCCAACTGCAAAACCAAATTTCAGAGAAAGTGCATGCCAAAAAGTTGAAGTAAAATGACTAAAGTCACTGAACTCTCTGTAATACTGCGCATTYGACAATCTTCTGCAAGCAAAACCATAAATCTGAGATATAAGGAAAAAGAAGAAAAYCATTGAAAAGCCCATAAATAGATCAAACATAACGAGGGCATACAATGAAAAGGGAGCAAGAAGGGAAACAAAATCCATACCAAAAAATACACTGAATAATTCCCCTCAACATGCATTACTACTTTTAAATATAAACACATAAACAGCACATTGTAAGAATTTTACATTTTTTCTCCCTATTGTACCTTTTCACTGARCTTTGGATTGTATCAACAAAAATTAAAACAACAATGCTTCTTTATAAGTCACTTCACATTTTATTATAGATTCAGTAAATAGTCATCACCTTTTCTGTAGATGATTGCAGTTTTTTAAATAGAAAGTGAGAAGCATGGCTCTTTCTTTTTCAGACTATGCAAGTAAAAAAATAATCATTATTTTAGTCTATCTGGAGAAAGAAAGGAAAAAAAAGGAGTTTGCAGTGGATTTTAAGCAGTTGCTTATAAGTTATGCAAGCTTTCTGCACAGTAACTTAGACAATCTGAAGATGTACAACTGCAATATCATTGCCTGTACTGCAGAAAAAACACAGTTCATTCTGCAGATAAGAGTACTTGCTTCAACAAGGTCCCAGAATATTTTACTGTTTGCAGATGAAAAAATGTGAGGTTGATGTTATATAAAAGATTATAATTATTTGGTAGCTTGACAAAGCATTTGCATTTTAACAACCTAAAAGATACAGATTTTTGGAAGTTAGGTTATGGAAGTTCTATCTCAGATCAATTTCTTTGAAAAAACACCTTAGGGTATACCAAACATATTTTGATCCAAATTAACTGACACTTGGGTCCAATTGTAACACCTTTTCTAGGTCCTGATATGTCCTCTTGAATTTCATCTTGCAACAGAGGAGACTTCTGGGTGCAAACCCCTGCATTGGAGGAGACAATAAACGCATACCCAGCGCATGGCTGCAGCTGCGACACGGCTCGGTCAGGCTGACGACTGTCTGCTGCAGGTCTGCCCGAGGAGGAGTAGGAGGAGGATTGGGGTTTTTCCAGCCATTGCACTTACAAGATTCCTCAGCCTGAAATCAACAAAAAACAATATCAATGGTGTAGAAAACAGGAGCTTGCTGAACTAGTGTTACCTCAAAATGAACAGAAAACCAGCATTATTAATTGCAATTTTTGTGTAGCTACCACATAAGTAGACTTTATTTATTGGAAAAAATAATAGTACCCCAAACAGAAAGATAACATGATTCTGACAACCAAACATGGCTAGCTCCTTTGCAGAAAGCCCTCACTCTATCTAGTTCCTACATAAAAGGAATATTTGGGTGCTTACTGATATATAAGCACTTATGGATTCTGCCATCTACACACTTATAATGACCTAAATCCAAAAGGTAACACATACAGCACAATGTTATCAGCTGCACTGCCAGCAAGGAATCCTACTACTAAAAATAAGCACACAACAAAGCAAGCAAAAACCAGGAGTAAGCAAACAAAGACTGCACTACTCAATGAAGTGGTTCAACGGCCATCTCATCGCAGGCAATGAATGCCAGAGGCAGCAAACCCACCAAGGAGACCTGCTGGTCGTGCTGCAAAGCTGAGTTACACACACACTGACTGTGAAACAGCAGCAGCTAAAGCAYGGGTGGTAAAGTAGGAAACCGAGTTTCAAATCATTGAAAAGTCTGAAATACCAATTCTAGTCAGGCAAAGAGCAGCTTTAAGGGATGAGATTTTCTTCTGCATATCCCAGACGTTTTAGTTATTTTGACAGTAAGGCATTCTAACAGCATTTTTGGGCCTATCTGAAGGTCTAATTATAAGAAAAGTGTCCTTTTCTACTGCTCAGAGATATCTGTGTGCTGGCCTGTAATGAGACACTCATGAATTTGCAGTGCCAAGACCTCTGTGAGGAAAGTATGTCAACTGCTGCATAATATTTATGGCTCTGAAACATTYTTAGTAGGAAAAAATTGTGATGCTAATATATCCTGCACTGCCGTGTCATTTTTCAAATGGATTCATACAATCTATTTCAGGAACCCATTTCATTTTCCTTTTGTGCTTCCAAATCCAATCTTACCTAAGGAAGAAGCACCGAAGAGGCACAGAAATGAACATGGCCTGGCAATTCTTGAGACTGACAGCTTTGCAGAATGACTGCAAATTGCTCTTCCAATGCAATTTCAGCATTCAGCAACCTGAGCACCAAGAAACCTACTTCCTACATTTTGCTGAGCATCATATGATGCCTCAGCCTCTGCTTCAGCATTCACCTGAGTGGACTTTTTGTCCTATGTGCCGTGAAATCTGGACGCATTTAATGAAGGGCTTGGCATATAAGGCAGACAAATAGTTTCTTGATGTTCCCAACATTATTTTACAATGTTTTTGTTTTGGTTTTGTGTCTTTTGCAGTTATGCAGGCACCGAGCCAATTTGGCTCTTGTTTGTTACTCAAGCTTGTGAGATCTATTAAAGTTCAATGACTAGAAAGACGGGTCAGTGATTGAGTGACATCTGCAATCCAAGGATATACCCTGGTGTGGGGACTTTGGACATCTGTCAGGTGACTTGATGATACAGTCTCAGTCAACTCTTTGGTTTGGCGAAAGAAGAAAAAAATTAAAAAGAAAATGCCAAATAAGCTATGCACATTTCTGTGCACATTTCCTTTGTGCAGGAGACAATGTTGCTCTGAGAGTTTCCACAGCTAAATCAAGGAGAGAAACTCAGAGAAATATGACTGTCAGAAAATGAGAATATTGCCAAAGCAAATTCAAGAGAATCATAAAGAAGTTCTTGGAAAAACAAATGATTTAATATTATTTTTAGGGAAGTAAAATTTGATCCTTCCCACACAGCTTTTGGGACAAACATTCAACACTATAAATAACCAACATAATAAAACGCTCATTGCTATTCGCCTTAAATCATACCACAGTGAAATGTGAGCAATGACACACTACACATACCTCTAAATACAACCATTTTGAGCATTTTTTTTCCTCTGAGGGGAAGCAGCACTTCTCATAAACTCACCACATTATGTTTACTATAAAAATCTAAACTCTATAAACAGTGAGTAACTACATGAACTTTAGTGTCACACAATAATTAACAGCAAAGATGCAAACAAACAGATGTACGAATCATGATAACGGTTCGTTTGAACTGCCAAAAATAAATATCAACCCACCCACAGAAGAGGGAAAAAAAAAAGCACTCAGTGGCAGATTTTTTTCTGTTCTCAGCGGTATTTTCTTGCCAGATCTTTTGCAGCAGACATTAATTCATATTGTTCAAGTTATTTCAGAGCTCTTCCTCAAACAGCTATCTTTTTTYCTTAATCTCTCTAAAACATGAGAATCAGCATAAAAGTTCTGTAAACAAAGGAGAACAACCACCTGAAAAGGTCCTCTTGAAAGCTAAGCTTTCATTATAGATCTTGACAGTGCAAGTATTTTGTACTGAATGCTTGATGTACATTCCTCAGTGGCTTAAATTGCTGAGTTATTTCAACTCTTCAGCAGTGTTTTGTTCATTCATTCCTTTCTTTGACTGTCTTCAGCACTTTTTTTTTATGTCAGTCATCTGCTTTTCATTAGAAAACAAAGTATGACTTCACCTCCTCAAAAACTTCATTTAAGATCAAAAACAGTTTGGAGGGGAGGGAGAAAGAGAAGCATTCAAACTGGCGCATCCAATCCTCAGTCTTGTTTTCTGGGACATCTGCAGTGCTTTGATAAAGTCACTGAAGAAAGTTAAAGACTTTTGCCTTAGTGAAACTTGCAAGGTAATGAATGTCATGTTTGCAAGACCAAGGATCATTAGCACTATCTTAACTGGCAGTTTTCAACAAAATTGGATGAGTGCAGTATAATAAAACACAACACTTCCACGTTGTTTTTAGTGAGAGTGGCAATGTGTAAGTAATGTMCATTTTGCCTGGTATGCCACTCTTCCAATAACGTTTTTTTATGACCTTCCACATTATGTGGAGCTCTGCAGTGTAGACTTTGGGCAGTTTCATTCTCTAAGGACAATAAAAACAGCAGGTATGGGGAAACAAAAGCTGTTGTTTTCTTTGAAATGCTGAATAAACTAGCACCGGGTTAAAAATGGTAACAGAAGAAAACCATGTATTTTAAGATACATTGTTAACATTTTTATTAGACAGGAAAGCATGGGGAAAATTACAACATTAAATAACTTCCTTCTCAAGGGGTTTGGATGTTCAACTAACGCAAATGGCAGAAGCCTAAATAATACAAATGCATAATGYTACAGTATGTCTAAAATATTATTCRCATTTTACAGCTCATGAAAAAGGCATATGCAGGTGTCCAGACAATTTACAAAGTAAAAGATCTGAACACTCAGAACTGGGTTTCAAAACTGCCATTGTACTCAGCTCTCAACTCAAAATCACACAGATTGCCTTGTCTAGTAACTGAGACTAAAAACAGACTCAACAGATTGTGTATCCTCAAGATCACACAGCCTACTTCCAGCAAGCACAGGTACTCTAGAAAAAAATAGTGGTTTTTTTCCTACCAAACTAAAAGCTGTGCGKTGTACCTGATATAAAGTATTTTTTTTCCATAATCAACACTATCAAAATCATGTGTTAATCCATAAAATCACACAATTCACAGAAAAATATAAATTTGTTAATTTAAATTTGATGTTTTGCTCACTCAAAAAGACAAGCACTTACATCCTGCTCAGAGATATACTCATACATATCAGAAAATTAGCAGATACAGCTGTTTTTACCAATAGAAAACAATCAGTTCAGTTTTCAGCTCTAAGGCCATATTTTTATTTTATTCATCGCTCCAAGTATTCTAGTCTCTGTCTTAGTCTCTATCTTTTCTACTGTTGTTCTCACCTATAAAGTAGATGTAGGCTACCACATAAAGGTTTTTATAAGTGACAAAGATTCAAATTCCACCTTTTATTAAGTCAAAGATAGATTTCTTATTCAACTTTAATTGGGTCTGTAAGACACTGTAAAAGAGATTTGACCCACTTAAATACCCTCTGCATATCCTACATACTTCTGCAATCTCTCCAAAAAATGACCTTAATTCATCTTCAATTGTGTTTCAATGAGCTGTACTCCCACCATGCACAGTCCAGCAGTAAAGAGTCTACCTCACTTTAATATGCTTTAGAAAAGCTAGGAKAAATATCTATATATATTTCTTTAAKGAAACAGTGGCACATTATTAGATTATATACTTTTTTTTTTCCATAGGTAGAAACAAGAAAAGAGCAAAGAGGACACTCCAGGACCAGGACATGAAATGACAAGTGAGAAGCAGTGCCTTGCACCAAGGTTCAGTTGTTGTCTGGAGGAACCAGCTTTTCTCTTAACCTCTGCCACTAACCTGCTGTATAGCCTGGGCCAAATCATATCATGTCCTTCTAACTCCTCGTCCACAGCTAGGGAGGTAGGAAAAAAAAAAAAAAGGCATGAGGGCTTTAAGTATATATCCCTCCCTACTACTTGTGCCTACTTTTTGTGCAAGCGCCTTAATCCACTAGGCTCTTAATTACCTTTGTAAGCATTGAGGCATTACTGTAATATGTAATATTACAGTAATATTACTGTAATATGTAATATGTATAAAGTGAGAAAGAATCATTTTTACACGAAAGACTAGTGCACAAAAATAGCACATACTTAGACAGGTTTACAGCAAAAGCTCCCAGCAGGCCTGGAAGAGGGACTGTATTTTCAGATACAGTAAACCAATAGGGAAAAAGAAAGTCAATAAGACTTTCTCCTGCATTTTCATTAGATTTATTTATGGATGTAAACCACACAGTGCTGCTTTCATATGAATGTGCTGCAAGCTCACATGCTCAGTTTCACCCTGGAAAAAAACAAAAATCATGCGTTTAGCCATTCATATTTCTACAGTCATAGCAGTGCCAAATACTGCCCTACAAAGCCTAAAGGAATAGTATGCATTTTCTAAAATTCATGAGAACTGTAGCAATAAGTTATTGTTCAAAATATCCTTCCTTATTCCACTTCCACCTCTCCCTGGGTCATTCAAGATGTTTTACACGGAATAGCTTTTTCTCTCTCTTCTTCATAGGGAGAGCACCTTCTTCACAGGGAGTGGTCCAGCTTGACCACTACAACTCTCCTGTCTCAAGCTATCGGAGAACAACCAGCCAAAGAGAAATGAAATCCACCCCCCACCCCCCAAGGAAAAAAGAAAATATTTCAAAAGTCTTAGGCCAGAGCAGCAGCTTCCTAAATTTAATTAAAAAAAAAGAAAAACACAGAAGGCTCCTACACTAAAGATGTCATTGCGTGGTGCTTTCCCCAGCTCTGACCAGCTCCGTACACATTTACACAAATTCCACCAAAGGCTGCTMCTGGAATAAACACATTAAGTCACCTCATTTAGGGACTGTGCAAGTGTTTGATTTCTCTCTCACAAAAAGAAACACAAAATAAACTGAATTAAAGTTTGGGCCCAAAGTACAAAAACTCAAGAGTTATTCCCTGCACTGCTGCAGCTTCTTGTAGGCACAAAGGTGCGGAGCCAAGCGCTGCAGTTCCGGAGCAGAAGAAAATCAGAAGAAAAATACCATGTTTTTCTGCTCTCCTGCCTCCTTATCCCACCAGAGAAGCTGCTTGATCGGTTCACAAGTTTCCTATTTATTGGCTCACTTACACGGTGGCACTGCTGCGTTCAACCAGCTGCCTCCCTCCGCGCCTGCCACTGGAGGTGCACGAGGGGTAGACAGCAGATCTCACCTAGGCGAGGAACAGGGAGAAGTGTCCCCCCGTCCCCTTGCGTTTGCGCACACATCCCGACAGCTCGTGGAAACCTCACAGCCTCCCTGTCCAGCGCTGTTCAACAGCATCGCAAGGCTTGGTAACGCTGAAACACCGCAAGGGCGTCGAGTTCCAAACACGCTAACTGCCCCTCTGAGTCACAGACGCTCGTCATACCTTGCCACATCTCACACATGCCTCAAGCCAAGGGGAGCTGCCTGTATATTTGTAAACAGTTCAGAAGAGAGTGTGCTTGTGTGTTTGTGTCTGTGAGTTTTCCTTAACGTGACCTAACATGACTCCGCATTTAACATGCTAAAAACACCTTGCACCTCCAGACAGGACTACAGAGCCGTGTTACGTGGCTTGCTCACGGGTATCATCGGCATTCAGGTTGGGCTTTCACTCAACATTTGCCCTTCTCATGGGTCCAGTATAAGAGAACAAAGAACATAAAACACATTTTTTTCTTTCCACTAACAGCTCAATCGTTTCCAATGCCAAACACATTGTTAGAAGATTTCACAACATCCTGAATGTGCCAGACTCGCCGTGCGTGAATGGCCACGCTAGCAGCAAGGCTGCCCGTGCCCCGCACWGTGCACGMCGCGGTCCATGTGTCTGTGCACAGATCACGATGCCACTTGTCACAGCGCTCCAGGGAGGGCAAAGCTGTAGCCRTGACCAGGCTCCACCAGCAGCCAGGTCTCGCTTTCCCCACCCAGAAAAACCCAGGCAGAWGGCAAGATGCGGGAAGCGAAACCCAGGGCAGCGTCACTAAGTTGAGGGGAGAGGCCAGGGAGCGGAGCGGCCACCGACGGGTCGAGCGGGGACAACTTTCCCCGAGCGAGAGGCCGCGGTGCCGGCGGGGCGGGCGCAGCGGGACGGGCCCGGCCGCCCTAGCCGGGACCGACGGGGCGGGGGGAGCAGGAGGAGGAGGAGGAGGAGGACGAGGAGGGAGGCGCCGCGCGCCGGGCTCGTTTGCGGCGTCTTTCGGGCTCCTTCTCGCTGCTCCTGCCTGGAAGGCGGCGGAGGGGGGAGGAACCACCGGCGCCGCCACTTCCGCGGGCGCGCGAGGTGCAGCCGGGCCGCCCCCGGGCCGGGCCAGCCCTTCCCGTCGCTTCCCGCACGCCCCCCCGCGGCCGCCCCTGCGCGCCGCCCTGCCTCCCTCGCTCGCTCGGCGCCGCAGTACCTTGCACGCGGAGTAGACCCCCAGCTTCTCCAGCTTCTTGGCCCGCGGCGCGGCGCGCAACTGCGCCTTCCTGCCGCCCGTGCGCGCCGCGCCGGGGCCAACGGGGCTCTCGGCGGCGGCCGCGG
>PTEX01000085.1:3110900-3122350 GCA_003342815.1 Eudromia elegans | reverse complement strand
TAAAGCACGGGACTCTATCCACTCCTGCTCTTCCCTTCTACAAGAAACACTGGCAACCCTGAGCAAGCCAACACCGCTCACAGCACTGCCCTCACTCCCTCACTCTCAATCATGTGCCAGAACACAAATGGCCTTGCCCTGCGTGACAAACTCGCTCCACCTCTGCCTCTCGCCACCTCTCCCAATCCTACAATATACACACAACAAATATTCATTAAGGACTCTATGCACACAAACATCAAATTGGCAATGTGCTGAATGCCACAAAAGCAGAACCCTGGGCACTGACCAATACCACGCGTTGCAGAAAAGTATGACCTAGGTCTCTTAAACTCAAGAGCCGCCTCGGATAGCAAAGGAGACCTCTCCAGCTGATTCCTCTCTTCCCATTGCGGCCACCACGCGTGGCCACACCACAGCACAACACACACAGACTCCTTCTCATGACTGACACCACTCACGCATCACAACGGGAAACACATCAGGGGAGACAAACTCACCACTGTGGCGAGCCCTAAACAAAGCCCTGCGTAGCTCACACCTAGGCACGCAACGCCATCCAAGCGGCACACACACAAGGCCAACACTCCTCTCAAGGCCAAAYCACCATCCCTGCTCGCACACAAAATGGGCGACRCTCCTCACAGCATTGCCCCTAACCACACCATGAAAGTACCGCACTATGACCTCACTGCTCACACCCGGCCTCGCCTACACTTTGACAATGGCGGCCCCCTGGCCTGACACGCACCTTTAACAAGATCCAGGCAACTTCAGAGGAGCCCTTGAAAAGCACCGCCGCACYGTAATGGGCATCTCCAAAAGAGCAGGAAATGAAAGGAGAGCATTCCAGGAAGGAAATCCAACCCAAATGTCAGGACTTGGTAGGGCTGGGCCTTATGCAGGGGACGCCTCCTAACCGCTGTCATGCACAAAGGGCGTCTCATCACCTCRGGCGCTCTGGGACCAGCATAAAAGCCCGCACTACGCTGCGCTCCCTCACACACTTCTGCTCACGCCTTCGCCTCCTCCAGCAGCAAGGTGAGTCTCAACCTCCGGTCCCTTCTTCTCCCAAATCTCTTCTCCCTTCACACATGCTCGCAGTATATATTCTCTCTTCCCCTCTACTCCCCCTCGCTCCTTCCCTTTGCACATCTTCACCAAACCGCAGCAAGCTCTGGCATGGACACAGGCCTATTCCTCACCGTGCTAGTGGGCTATGCACTCGCCCAAACGCTGACCTCTGCCTCCAACGCAGCAATTCACTCACTACCTCCAATGCACAACATCCCTCGCTCACTCCTTCCTCTTCATCTCTCTCACTCCACCTCTGCCCACACACATCCACAACAAAGCAGCCCTCGTGATAYTCGGCACAGTCCCTCCGCCRTSAGCCCCAGGCAACAAACAACAAGCAAACTCTGGAGACTCTTTCTAGAGCCCTCTTCAAAACACCACCAGCAGCTCTGCTGCCTTCTCACCACCTGGCTTCCCACAATGCAYGCACACTCCCACAACAYCCTCAGCCTCCTCTCACCCACCTCCTCACACTTGCTCAACTTCTGCTCTTCCAGGGCCCTTTCCACAACACAACCATGGCCTGCAACGACCTCTGCCGCCCCTGTGGACCCACCCCGCTGGCTAACAGCTGCAAYGAGCCTTGCGTCAGGCAGTGTGAGGACTCCCGCGTTCTCATCCAGCCTTCCACCGTTGTGGTCACCCTGCCCGGACCCATCCTCAGCTCCTTCCCACAGAACACCGCCGTAGGATCCTCTGCCTCTGCCGCTGTGGGGGACAACCTGAGCGCTCAGGGAGTCCCCATCAACTCCGGGGGCTTCGGCTTTGGCTATGGSGCTGGCTTTGGAGGTCTCGGATGCTTTGCCCRTGGAAGAGGCTGCTATCCCTGCTAAAGATCCTCCCAACGCACCCTGACAACAAACAACAACAGCCCGTAAGACACSYGACCCTCTGARGATGCACCTCCACCACATCGGCTCCACTCACGTTCAGTGGCCGTGCCTCTGCTTCTCCAGCAAGGGAGGAAGCAAGTGCATGGGCAAGCTTGACAGCCTCGTCTCTAGACAACAGGGACAAACGGGCTCCTGCTCTTCTCCCACTTCRTCCTGGCTGTCACAACTTCTCCTGCTTCAGCGATGCCTTGCAAATGTGCTCTACGAATACCTACTGCACACAATGAGGACACACCGTTGATGTGCTTCCTTCCATCTCCTTTCTGCTTGCCCATCCTTCCTCTCTTACTTTTACAGCAATAAACAGCTCATGAAGAGCAAACGCACATGCCTCCTCTGCCTTTCTTCTCACAGCAATCTCACAACCTCAACAAACACAAACACAGGGCTCTCAAGGCCACCACAGTGGTTTGGGGACTGGCAGACAAGGCSCCTGTGCCGCTTATCTCCACCTCCATCAAGACACTCACAGCAAACTCCTCACAACACAAACACACCTAGGGCTGCAAATACCCGCAGAGAGGACGGAGGATATGTGCAGTATAGTACCTCCCAGCTCAACAAAGGAGAAAAATCAATAAACACTCCTGCATGCCCAGTTTGGAGAGGCATTGCCCTCCACGCTTCTGCATGTCAGCATGGCAAGGGCCTCTCACATCCAAAGCACGGGACTCTATGGACTCCTGGTCTTCTCTTCTACAAGAAACACTGGTAAACCTGAGGAAGCCAACACTGCTCATGGCACTGCCCTCACCCCCTCACTCTCAATCATGTGGCAGAACACAAATGACCTTGCCCTGCCTGACACTCCCGGTCCGCCTCTGCCTCTTACCATATCTCCCAAGCCTCTACTGCCTTCCCAATAGACATACATTACGAACTGCATGCAGACAAACATCACATTGGTAACGTGCTGAATGCCACAAAAGTGGAATCCTATGCACTGACCAGTATCACGCGTTACAGAAAAGTTTAACCTAGGTCTCTTAAAATCAAGAACAGACTCAGCAAAGAAGACCTCTCCAGGTGCCTCCGCTCTTTCACTTGGGGCCAAAATGCATGGCCACACCACAGCAGAACACAAAGAGACCCCTTTTCATTACTGACTCCACTGAGGTATCACAACTGGAAACACAGAGGAGCCCACTTCATCACTATGGCAAGACCTAAACAAAGCGCTGCATAGCTCACACCTAGGCAGGCAACGCCATCCAAGGGGCACGACAACAAGCCCCACACTCCTTGTTGGGCCACACCAGCCTCTGTGCTTGCACATAAAATCACAGAAACACATAATTGTTAGAGTCAGAAGGGACATCTAGAGATCACTGATTCCAACCGTTCAGCTCCACCAGCTCCAGGTGGAGACACCTGGGGCAGGTAAGGTGGGTGACACTCATCACAACACAGCAACTAAATGCACCGCAGAACCACACCGTGACCTCATTGTTGACACAACAGAAATGAGGTATGCTCTTCACATCGCAGCTGCTAAACACACCGCACAGCGACCACACAATGACCTCACCGCTGACACCAGGCCTCGCCTACACTTTGACATGGTGTTCTATTGGCCTGACATGTACATTCCACTAAAACCCACCCAACTCCAGAGGCGCCCCTGAAAGGCACCGCTGCACCATAATGGGCACCACTGCAAGGGGAGGAAATGAAAACAGGGCTTTGTGGGAAGGAAAACCAAGGCAAACTTCATGACTTGGCAGGGTTGGGTCTTCAGCAGGAGCTGCCGCCTCCTAACTGCTGTCCTGAGCAAAGGGCCTCTCATCGCCTTGGGCACTCTGGGACCAACATGAAAGCACAGACACTTTCTGTCTGCAGCACAAAGATGCCTTCTTTTTGTTTCTTCTCAGAAAGTGCCTCCAGGCTGTCTAGTCAGTTCTCTTTTATAGCGCAGGAAAGTTGTGAGACAATCAGCCTGTGTTTTACCGCCTTCAAGAGGGACATAGTTAGCCCATCCCAACACAAACCAATCCATATCCTTGTAGTGCTTCCTGGATATGTGCCACATTAGCCCCCACACCTCTCCCCGGAAAAAGAACATTGAAAACCCTACTTCCTGCACACAATGCCAAAACAAGGCTTTGTACAGACTGAGGGCCTGCTGCCCAGGGTTATTACCCAACCATACCACACCTTCATACACTAAATCACCTCTCAGCTTCTTTGTGACTTTCTAATAAGAAGCATTTGCAGCACAGCCAAAGGAAACCCGCGGTAGTAGGGAAGCCAAAGAAAGAGCGAATAAAAGAAGGATGGAGGAACCACACCTCAGTTCCTCACAGCCACCAACCTCACAGTGACCAACTGCAGACAGCACATCTCCCTAACATGCCATACTGACAGAAGAGGGACATACAGCAGCTCACACTCCAAGGACCTAGCTCTTGCTTTGCAATAATTCTTCTCTGCCAGCTTTTCAGCCTCTGACCCGTGCCTCAGGGAAATGTGGGGTTGGGTAATCTTTGACAAGACATAGGAAGCTCTCCTCCTGAATGCATTCTAGAAAACATGGCATATAGTAGGGTTTGCCACTCTTCAAAGCCATGACAGATGTGATCAAGACCCTCACTAAGGACAACTTTAAACAACATGAACAAAGAATGGCCCACATGCTGCAACCACAGGAACAGTGAGGCTCAGACACAGGATGAGTCACAAGAGACTCCTGCAGAAAGTGCATAGCTCATACCTCACCAGCTCTTCCAAACTGCCTCCACTACAAAATAATAATTTTTCTCCCCTCTACTAAGTGACTCACCTGAGACACTCCTGACTATCCGTACACTGTGACATTGTTCCTGCTTGCTTGACAATGACTCCTCTACTCATGCACACAGTATTATGGGCACTCTTTCTACCTCAAGCCATTTTTGTCAGTTCTGAGCTCTATAGTCTTTAATCTGACCCAGTGATAGAGCCCAGGATGTTATTATCAGTGAAGACAAAGACAAGGCACTGAACATCTGTCTTACCTGTCACTGTCACAAACCACCTCATTCAGCAACAGGCCCACATTTTCCTTGTTTATTCTTTTACTCCTTGTAGGATTGGAAATTTTTAATGTTGTTCTTCATGTTCATCTCTAGTTTCAACTCCAGTTGAAATCTCTCTTAGCCAGCTTGTCAACTATCCCACAGAAAATCTCCATACCTTTGACTTTCTCCTTCACACAAGGGGCAGTCACATAGAATCACAGAATGGTTGAGGTTGGAAGGGACCTCTGGAGATCATCTGGTCCAATTCCCTTGCTTGAACAGAGACACGTAGAGCACGAGGCACAGAGTTGCATCCAGACGAAGTCTGAAGATTTCCAAAGAATGAGACTCCACAACCTCTCTGGGCAGCCTGTTTCAGGGCTCTGTCACCCTCACAGTAAAGAAGTTCTTCCTCACATGGAGGTGGAACGTTTTAATGGTGGAACGTGTTTTAATTTGTACCCATTACCCCTTTTACTGTCACTTGCCACCACCAAAAAGAGTTTGGTCCCATCCTCCCTGCATTCACCCCTCAAGTGTTTATACATATTGATCAGATCCACTCTCAATTTTCTCTTCTCCAGGCTAAACAGGCCCAGTTCACTTAGTCATTCCTCCTACAATACTCTAGTCCCTTCATTATCTTTGTTGCTCTACCCTGGACCCCATCTAGAAGCTCCACGTCCCTCTTGTACTGGGGAAGCCAGAACTGCACCAAATACTCCAGGTGTGGTCTCACTGGAGTTGAGGGGGAGGGTCACCTCCCTCGATCAACACTCCTCCTGATGCAGCCAGGGTCCCATTGGCCTTCTTGGCCACAAGGGCACATTGCTGACTCATGGTGAGCTTGTTGTCAACCAAGACTCCCAAGTCCCTCTCCGCAGAACTGCTTTCCAGCAGGTCGGCACCTAATCTGCACTGATGCCTGGGGTTATTCCTGCCCAAGTGCAGGACCCTGCACTTATCCTTGTTGACAGCCCCAGAGAGGTTGTGGAGTCTCCTTCTTTGGAGAACTTCCAAACCCGCCTGGATGCCACCCTGTGCCATGTGCTCTTGGTGTCCCTGCTGGAGCAGGGGAATACTCAGTTTGGCATCATTGGCAAACTTKTTCAGGGTGCCCTCTGTGCCCTCATCCAAGTCATTGATGAACAAGTTGAACAGCACTGGGTCTGGGCCTGGCCCCTGGGGGACACCACTAGCAACAGGTCTCCAACTAGACCTGGCCCCATTTATCACGACCCTCTGAGCTCTGCCGTCCAGCTAGTTCTTGATCCACCTCACTGTCTACTCATCTAACCCATATCTCCTGAGCTTCCCCATGAGGAAGTCTCCTGATTGTCTTTCTTCTGGAGTCTGCGTCCATCTGCCACAGCTCTCCAGTCAGGTGAGCTATCCCAGGGTATCTCAGTTAATCCAATGATGTCATAGTTTGGTTACCTCACACTCTTCGTACTTGTTTCCCAGGTTGGGTGTATTTGCTTACAGGTGCTTGAGGCAGAGCCTCCTTTGACCTACTTTTGTCCTTCCAAAGTGCTACCTTGCCTCAATTTACTCCTTCACTTATCACCTCAGCCTCTGTCTCCTCATTTGATTAATAGTTTGCAAGATCTTGTCTTCATCCTCAGCAAACCTAGCTCAAAATCCAGGTTTGTGAGGCTGTTGACAAAGATGCTGCTAGTCCACTGTGCCAAATATATCCCAATATGATAAATGGATCCTTTCAAAATCCACCTCAGCACAATCCTGTGCAACATGCTCAAGGTGACCCTGCTTGTGCAGGGAGAGTTTGACTAGATGGTCTCCAAAGGTCCCCTCCAACATTGATAGTTGGTGATTTCCAGGCCTGTGACCTCACGCTCTGTAAACTGGGCTTGCCCCAACGACACCTTGGCAGCGTCAGTGGTTTACAAGTCAATAGCCTAAGTGGCAAGAATCTGGAGAAGGAAAAGTCCGAGAGCCAAATGAGCCAGACAAGCAGTCTCTAACCTCCTGGATGACCGTGACTGCAGCAATAAGCTGCAGTCAATAATCTTCCTGCCTCAATAAGCCAATAAAATTGACTGAAGAGACCACAAAGCACTTACCAAAAAAAAAAAAAAAAAAGAGAGAGAGAAGACAAAGGGAAGAAAACTCTCCAAACTGCCCTCCCCCCAAAAAGATGGAGGAGGGATACAAAATGCTGAAAAAATCAACAACAAAAAACCCTCCCCAAACTAAACTGTTGTTGCCATACTGGGTGCTGCAGACCCATCAGCAGGGCTATCCTGTACCTGTCCCACGTCTCCATCCCCTCTCAGTGCAAGGTCCAGGGCCACCCACATTATGTCCTGTCATTGTCGTTCCTCACTGTCAAGGTCCCTGGGATGCTCCTGTGGGGTCCTGTCACCTTCTGTCCTTGCTGCAGGCCTCCTGGATCACTCACAAGTGTCCCTGTGTCAGTGTTTCCCTCTTGGCTCAGCATCACTGGGACACCCATGCAGGTCCCTATGTCACTGTCCTGCCTCATTGTGAGGTCTCAGGGGACTCCTGAGCTCTTATCCATCTGCTCCAGGGCCCCCCAAGCCACCTCCTGGGGCACTGGGACCAGGTGGAGGAGCAGGGTTGGGACCCAGCCCCACAGGACAGATGGGGCTGTATGGGTGTCCCTTTGTGTCACCCTCCCACCTCTGGAGGTGTCTCTCTGAATGTGTCCCTCATGGCCTTGTGATATGTGGGGAAGCAGCCCGCATCCAGCCTGAGCCACCTCACTCCCAAAGGAAAAAGGCCCCACCGATCAGGTGCTCAACGCCAGGGCTCTGAAACTCAGTCCTCCCACTGGGCCTCTGAATTTCCCATTACACGTGCCACTGATTCTTTCTTTTCCTTTCTTCTTTAATTTCTTTTTTTTTTTCTATCTGTAAATCTGGTTGTACAAGAAAGCTTCTGCAAAACAGGTGAGCTCTGGGGCGAGACAGAAGCTTACAGTCTCTGGGGCTATTGGCAGCACTGAAATATTCATCAAAAGCAAATTAAGGGAATGTCTCCAAAGCAGCTGGAGTGCTGGAGAGCCCTGCACGCAGCTGGAGCCAGGCTCATTTCAGCAGTGAAGCTTGTACCCAGGAAAAAAACCTTCCCTAAAATCAAAACCAAACATTACCTGCCTTGGAGCCGGACCAGGATATGGAGAATAGGTTTAGATTGGTTTGGCCTTTTCATCCAGTGAATTGGTGCAGTGAGTGTCTCCTGCCCCGCTAAAGAGGTGCTTTGTTGGCCTTAAGGGGCTTATTTTGGGTTGTCTTAAACTAGTCTATATTTGATATAAGACAAACTCAGATAAAATAAGAGGGGATCGTTCACCTCGGGAGCTCTCTCAGTTTGACTCCTTAACCAAAATGCAGATTTTTTCATTTGACGATGCAGATTTTACTCTGCCGCCCTGCAAGCGCTTGAGCAGCCCTGGCAGGGGATCTGCCTCCTGCTTCAGGGGACGTATGAGCCTAGACTTGCTCAGGATCTTCTCTCCTTGGGAACAGTCGGCTCAGACAGGCTCAGAGTGCTGCAGGGAGGGTTATAACCACATCCCCCTGAGCCTACGTCCTCGCGTCTCCTTGCCACCTGGATGTACCAGAATCTTCTTCCTTTGCATCTGCCTCCCGCCAGCATGCCCTGAGGGTGCTTGGGTCCAGCTCTCCCTTGCTGGCCCCTTCCTGTCTCCTCAGGATAAGATGTAGCCCACATTCTCTACATCTCGTCCTTAGGAGACCCCACACCCCTGGCTTTGTGGATAGCCCTCCCCTCTGCCCACCTCTGCACATGCAGATGCACCTCTCAACAGAGCAGGATGGCAGGCCTGGACTCAAGGCAAATCCTTTAACAAGTGGCTTGTCCCAGGGGCACTATGGGCCACAGCATCTTCCCTCAGCAGAGAGGCATCTTTGCTCTGCCAGCTGGAATCTGTGGGGTCGGGGAGCAGGGACGACCCACTGCTTTGAGACACAGTGTGCAATGGGAGGGACGTGCTGGAAGGCAAATCCACAGCTGCCAGCAAAGCAGGCAGCACCTCTCCTGGTGTTTGACTTCCCAGAACTCTCCAAGCAGGTTTGGAGAGCTGTCCCCCAGAGCTGCTGCTGAGAGGACCTGCCTTGCAGCCCATCCCCGTGTCTCCTTCCTTCAAGAACACTCAGCACATGCAGAGCAGTGGCTGCAGGGAGGTTATTCCATCCCATGAGCAGGGTGAGTGGTTATTTCCTTCCCAAGCCAAGTCAGGAACGCTGCATTATAAGTGCTGCTGGTTCAGTCATGGCACCGGCAACAACGAAGGCATCTAGGAAAAGACACGGCCTGTGCTCCCGTTCCCACACTGGTCTCCCCTGGGCAATCCTGCTTTCGGGCAACTATCCCATTGCCAAGGGGCTGCACATCGCTGGGGAGCAGGGTGAGATCTAATCGCGTGGAAACTGGTGGAACCTGAGCTGGTTAGGATGAAATGGCCTCCAACCAGCTGAAGTTATGCATGGAGGCTGCACTGCATGATATGACCCGGGAAGGGACTTTCCTGCTGATGTGTCCTCTACCTCGAAGCCTCTAAAGTTACAGCAAGGAGGACTCAAATCCAAAGTGCAAGAAAGAGAGCGGTGCTTAGAGCTAGTGCGTCTTACCTGAGCTTCACCAGCCGGTTTCCATGCTGGGGTGGCCACGTCCGAGCCACTCGTATCCATCCAGTCCACTTTGGCAGGAGGAAGGAGGAGGGCAGAGCAGGGAGCAGGGTTGCAGCTGAACCCAGGCCAGTTCCAGAGAGAAACAGGTCACCCGCAAGGAAGTTTCATCCTGAGCGCCAAATGAAGTGGCCGTTTTCCAGCTGGGGCTGCGTCCAGGTCCTGCCAAGCAGCTCTTCTGGGCAGAGCTTTCTGCAGCCAGGTGATGAGGCCGAGCACAAGGTCCTCAGGAGTACTCCGTGTTACTCAGAAGGTCGAGTTCCTTGAGCTAATGGGTCTCCTCCGGGCTTTGATCCTTAACTCCGATGGAAGATCTCACTGGAATACATGGAAAGCCTGTATTATATTTCAGTAACGAGGGAGTCCTGCCCCATCCCGTGAAGTCACGGCAGGTTTACTTCCCTCCCTGTGATCTTCCCTCATGTCCTAACACTGCTCCCGTAATTGTCTTTGGAAATGCAGCATCAGGGTTATTCAGCCACCACCGCACCAGGAAGGCGGCGACGTGCTGGGCAGCTCCGCAGTCCAGCCCAGGTTGTGATTACAGGGCACCCGGCCACAGCTCCGGTCTCCGGAGCCAGAACTCCCTGCAATTAATCTCCGAGGTGGCCAGGATACAGCCGGGAATGGGGGTGGGATCTCCTTGAGGATGGGAGATGATGCAGGAAGTTGGGCTCTGCATCACGACCTGTCCCCTCTGCTCACCTTGGTGGGACCTAGATGGGTTATTCCGAGGACAGGGTGCTGCTGGCATCCTTCTCACCAATGTAAATCTCCAAAGAGCTGGAATTTTCATCGGGAAATGGCTTTTTCCACACTTTCCCAAAGGGAAAGAGCGTGTTTCTCTCCTGGAGTTCACCCAGGGGAAAGGAGGAGGGAGGAAAAGGGTGGAAAAGCCATAATACCCTATTACTCCTCATCAATGCCATGTCTTTTTTGAGGGGGAGAATGTGGAATTCCCAGCTGGGCCTCCCTTAATCCCATCTTTTAACATTTTAATTTAGAGCAGCACATGACACTGTCATTGCTTAGCAGAAATCCCAGGGGAAAAGCCGGCTGAAGGGTTTGTGAGACCTTCCTCCCCCTACCCACCAAAGAAAAGCTTCCACTCATTTTTACTCTCAGATTAAGTGCATTAAAGATCGTTGAGCCTTTCCTCAGGGAAATCCTTTTTTAAGGAGCATGGTGAACTCTCACATCCATGAGGAAGAGATGGAGCTATGGTGGTGCCTCTGAGCATCCTTTATCCCCTGGGACTGATCCGTGATGGAAAGTTTGGGACAAGGTGCATGGAAACACGGTGCTGCTCGCTCCCATTCCATGCTTGGTGCTCTGACATCGTGGCCTCGCTGGGGACACCAGGAATGGGTCTGGAGCAGGCAAAAGGAAGAGCAGTGTCCCTCTTCCAGGGGAACACAGGGTGCCCGGAGGCTGCAAACCTGGGGACCATGATGGAATCTGGCACCCTCCTCACAGAGCTGCAGGCCTGGTGCAACGGGCACGGGCACCTTCCCGGTGCAGGAATGCAGCCTGAGTGGGGGATGCTGTAGAGTGGGCACTACCTTGTGAGCTGGGGCCTTCCCCTCCTCCTCCTCCTCACCTGCATCTCAGCGGCGCACGTGGCAGGCAGTAAATCTGCCAGTGTCCTGGCACGGGCTGCCAAGCTGCCCGGCGTGTGTGTACACGCAGGGAGTGGTGTGCTCCCTGTGCAACGTGTGCGTGTGCACGTCAGCACCGGGGTGCTCAGTGAGCACAGAGCCGTGTGCTCCCTGTGCAACGTGTGCGTGTGC